>BMAO01013429.1:0-20225 GCA_019973975.1 Trichonephila clavata
TTATATATATATATATACACACACATTTGCCTTAAACAGAATTACGTGCTTAAGGCATTCTTTAGAGCATCAAAAAGAAAGATATCAATATTTTACTTTTATATGTCTGTTTCCTATAACTTTGAAACATTACTTATTTCTTTTGAAAATATTTGTTCTATTTTTCAAATTTCTTTCAGGAAGAGATTTTTGGCCAATGTTTCCTATTCTATCGATTGCATTATTCTCCCTAAACTTCATATTCTCCAACCTTCTATTTTAACACATCCCTTACCTGCCAAACTCCCCAATCTAACAAGTACAAAGGAGTTATATTACAACAAATATATATATATATATATATATATATACATCCCCGTTTTTTATTTTTCTCATGAAATAGTGCATTTTTTCTCCTTATGCGTATATCACAGCACATATCAAGTATTTCAAACAGAAGAAAATTTGAAGGGCCTTTGTTATACTTTAACACGAGAAGAATAGAGAAAAAATTGTGATAGAATATCGAATACTTTTTTATATTTTGAAATCTAGGACGAGTTTGGACGTAATGTATATCATGTGCTGTTGAAATTTGACGTAGAAAGAGAGGATGGTTTCGATTTCTTACGCTATTACCGAGAAAAAAATATCGAAGTGTCAAGGAAAAATGCTGAATTGGAGGAAACCAGCAATATACCGAGTTTATGTTTGAATGCATTTGTTGTTTCTTGCACACAAAAAGATCATACTCTTCCACCGAGTAATGTGTTTGTAGATCGCAGGTTGAGAGAAAATGATACTTGAAGTGGTACAAGTCAGTTCACTGAATTTGTTTAAAAAATGAAAATATATGCATGCAGTTTTATTTAAATTTGAATAATATTGAATTATTTACTTCCATCTAAGCCCTCACTTCATGGTTTTTCTTATTTTGAACAATTCTGTGATATTTGCAATTGATTTTTTTTTTTTTACTTTTATAACTTTCTCTGGTACATTAACACTGTTGACTTACGTCACTCGATGTCTGAATGAAAATATTATTGCTATGCAGATATAGCTGACTAGAAATATGGTATTTTGATAAATGTTTATTGCTTTTTGCTGAAATTGTTATTCTTTATTGCTTTTTTTCATCTTATTACAAGAAAATGATATATATCTATATATATTGGTACGTTTTATGTTATCTATATGGGTTATTTATTACATAAATTGGTATTACATAAAATATATCCTTTACCGAGTCTTATTTGTTAAATATAATTTAACGCAGAAAGTTGCTTAAGGTAAAGTTAAATTTTAATTACAAGGTAAGTATATTTTTTTTTAATAAGAAGAATATACTTTACTTATAATACTTAAAACGTGAATTTCTTTAACATTTTAAGTATAATTTTAAACCAAACAAATTATAAATTTTTAACCATGTATTTCAAAATAATACCGAAATATTCTATCAGATATGTTACTGTTCTTTTTTTTATCTAACATATTTTGAATTCCTTTTGAATTTCTTAACATAATACAATTAATATGACATGGTAGCAGTTTTACTCAAAGTATTTGAATTATTCCATTATTTCAGTAGGAAAAGTTTGCTGCAATCTTTTTTTGCAAAAATTGATTTCCTAGAATTTTAATTGTTGCTTTTGTTGCCGTGTCCTTCCCGAACGGAATGTATGAAAGTTGTCAGATCTTGAGATAGGTTGGACTTCTACACGATAGATGGTGGCACTACCTATCTCCACCTCCATAATTTAGGCATGGAACAGGAGCGGAGGGAAATATTCTGCAGCCCCCTGCACACGTGGTTTCTGCTGCGGCCTCCCACAAGACTTTCGGACAAACTGATTTGACGAGCACGTTCTCCGTGTGTACTCGGAGAATATGAATTATTTAATAAATATTTATATTAATTACTTAATAAATATTAATATGAATTATTTAATAAATATTCCTTAAAAATGCTGCTTATTTTCTTATTTGAAATTTTAATTAGATTAAATATCAATGTTTATAAGAAGGTTTATTTTATATTTGAATTTATGAAAATATAGTGTCATTTTAATGCTTTAAATAGATCGAAACCTAGAAACTAATCCACGCATTATAAATGTAATTATAACGAGTTATTTTAATTCAAATCAATTACTGATTGCACTGAAATCAAGATTGTGTATTGTTTGTTTTTCTTTTTAAAAGTATTTTTGTTAGTATAATTTTTCAATTTGGTCGATTCTAATTATTCCAGCCAGCCAATGTAGCAGTGGTTGCTGAGTGGTCAAGTTTGAAAAATAAATTATAGTTTAAAAAAACTAAAAAACACGCTTTTAAAGGGAACCGATCTAAAAAGTAAAAAAAAAATAATTCTTAATATAAGAATGAAATGACTAACGAGAAAATTAATGTCATTGGGGTAAAAGCGTGGGAGGCTTTGTACTAAATTTTTACACTAACTCAGCATTTCGAAATGGAACTAGTAAGAAATTATAAGAATTAATATAGATCATCCCACGCTTTTACCCCAATAACATTAATTTTCTTGTTAATTATTTTATTCTTATATTAAGAATTATTTTTTTTAACTTTTTAGTTCGATTCCCTATTAAAGCGTGTTTTTTCTATAATTTATTTATTTTCATTTTCAGAAAAACTGGACAATTATGGTAATTACCGACGCCAACAGTTTTGCTTTTATAGGGTTGTAACTTAATCTTTTAGTCGCCAAATCTGGAAATGGGATTTGGAATTAATCACCAATTCCGGAAATGGTAAATGCAATTAGTCGCCAAATCTTAAAAAAATATATGAAATTTGTCGCCAAATCTTAAACATTATTTGAAATTAGTCGCCAAATCTGGAAACGGTATAATTAATTAGTCGCCAAATCTGAAAATCGTTATTCCTGATGAGGACAATGAAACCAAATTGTGAAATTATTGTATTGTCATCGGTCCTTGACAAGTGTATAAAGTTTCGAATTAATTTGACCTTTAAAAGTGGGCGAAAGTCGAGTTCCAAGATTCCGTTACATACAAGTGAAACTTATAAAATAGTGTTAAAAATGCTACGTGCTACAAGGCACGTACCTTAAAATATTATCCGTGTAAAATACTATTGAATTATAAATTGTATTACAGTATACCTTATTATGAATGTATCTATGAATTACTAAATGTATGTATTCACATTTAGATATGTTTGAAGGGAATAAATTTTGTCTTTTGTTTTATACTTTAATGTTATAATAATATAAATAGTAGATGAAGAATGTGATAATTTTTCCCGGATATACACAGGGTGGAGCTTGGGAACTTTCTGTTTTCAAAATGCAATAAAACATACTACATATTTCATTAGACTTTATTATTGTTTTCCGTCAACCGCACAACATTGGAACTTTGAATTTATATAGTTTTAAACACAATGTCTGTTAAATGTCTCCCTTCATTGTCAATACACCGATACAGTTGATATCGAAGTCTCCGCCGTTTCAAACATATTGACCTGAATATTGTGAATTTCGGCTCGGGTGTTGTTCCATAGGTCTTGAAGCAATCTTTGCAAAATATTGATTTGAGATAATGCCACAGGAAGAAATCAGGAGAGGAAAAATCAGGTTAATTTACATTCCTTTGCAGGGAGATCAGTCATTCGGGGAAGGTTGTTCTCAAAACGCCCATGGAAACCCTAGAGAAGTGGGCTGTGGAACCATTTTGTTGAAACCACACTTTGACAAGGTCTTTTTATTAGACAGCGAGTAGGAATTGTAGGATCATTGTCACATGCCGGTCAAAATTGACATACGAACTCGTTTCACATGTTCATGTGCTCTAATGGTCTTGAACTTCAATCACCAACCGAGCGTTAGAAAACACAATACACATCCACAACAAAAGCGTGCTGCTGCGTCGACCATAGCATTTTTACGACTAATACAGGTGGGAACACAAATATCCTACTCTTCCCCTTCCAACAAACCCTTCCCCACACCCTTCCTATCCAAATGAATGCCACTGCAACATGTTCAAAACAGGAATTCCCCTCACCCTACCCTGCATATGGAAAATTTTAATTCCCCTCTAAAAATATTTTTGCTTAATTATTCGTCTTGATTATTGTTGTGCTTGTTAAATTAATTAATTTTCGAGACTCTCTCTCTCTCTCTTTTGATAAAAAAAGAGAAGAAATGCGAAATAATATG
Source organism: Trichonephila clavata (assembly GCA_019973975.1). Taxonomy (NCBI): domain Eukaryota; kingdom Metazoa; phylum Arthropoda; class Arachnida; order Araneae; family Nephilidae; genus Trichonephila; species Trichonephila clavata. Next base: position 4,190 of record BMAO01013429.1, read on the forward strand.
TTATAGTTACTTATAACTTCATTTCTCACATATCTGTATTTTGAACTTTTTGCAATCAATAATGAGCAACAGCATTTAGAAGAAAGCCTTGAAAAATACTTCACAATAAACTACATTGGCACATTTCAGTAAAACAAATGAAAATTAACATCGGACAATGAAGCAAGCTCGGTGTCTCGACAAAATACAAGATTCTTAAATGCTTTCATCTTTTAAATGAACGCAATTTTCTGGATAATAACTAGATAGAAGGTAATAACTAGATCGCGAATGTCGCATTATGTTTACTTAATTAATATAAACATAATTTCATCAATTACTATGTTGTAATAAGTATCACTGTTAAGTAAGTGTTTTCCATTACAATGAAACTATGCAGAAAGTTTCTCTAAAATAGAAACTCTGATGGATTTTGAATTTTCATTAGTACCTTTCCTTAATGAAATTGAACAAACAATGTCGATAATTTTAGATATTGCATTGTTTAACATTTAATTATGCTAATCAATTTGGAAGCAATCTCGTTAGTTATAATGGTTAATAAAAATTGTTACAGATGTTTCCTGCTTAACCTTTAAAATTATTGATTTTAATTAATTAATATACTTAAGTCACTCTTCTGTGGAACGAAATGAAAATTGATTCGAATAATTTCTCTCGAAATTTTTTCACAAGTTGCAATTTAAATTGAGTATTGGTGGAAGTAATTTTATTGAAAGACGAAGACTTAAATAACTGTGTTCATATATTTCGGTATAAGAGCCACATCAAATTGAAGAAGTTCCAAAATCTATTTATTTATTTTTATAAGGCTCTAATGTGTTCATAGTATTTATTTCAAATGTTGCGTAGAAAATGTAAATTTATGGATAGTATGACGTGTAAATTATAGAAACATTTTTAATTACATTCAAAAAGCAAGAATTCTACATAGAGTTCAAATTATTATTTTAACTGTTTTCTAATACCACTTTACATGATTGTTGTGTGGTACATCAATGTATACAAAAAGTAACCATCATTATATGGTTATTGTGAAAGGAAAAAAACATATTTCATCTGTTGATTCGTTTGTTATACATTCCTTTATGTATATTCCTTAAAGAGATAAATTAATTTCTGAAGCGTATTTTCATTTCTTTCATTATCTACGAATCATGACGTCTCAAACTTAAGTCGGTATAAAACGTTTCCTGATGAAGAAAGCAAATTAATAATTTTGGATTATGTATGAATAAAAAAAATTAAGCTGCACTGCTTATCTTCTTCAGAAACTATAGCGGCCAATCTTACAATATCAATGAATATTACTTTTTAGTGATCATAATTTTTCAAAGTAGATTCTTATCAAACATTGCAACAAATTTTTTATTGGTATGAACTATTCATTAACAACATTGGTACAAAACTACAACGGTTTTACAACTATAGGAGGTTTTTGGAGGTTTTTAAATGGCACAATGTAATTCCAATATACATTTTCAAATAGTATTACTCTTATTAATTTTTTTTAAAGAAAATAAATCTTTGAAGGCAAATTATTGATGACATTCACTTAATCATTTTATATATGCATTAAATAAATATAAAAGAGAGAGACAGATATATTAACGTCACACTGTACAGTTGCACGGGATTTATTGTCGACAGACCTTGAAAGTTTTGAATCCTTGTCAAGTGACGACGATACCTCAGCTCTGGCACCCTCCTATATAAACTTCTATACCATACCAACGGGAACACTTTTAAGCCTCGATATATTTAACCTGCATTGACCCCTCAGTGTGGCAAATCCTAAGCGGTGTACAATTAAAATTCATGACAAATAACCTTAAGGCAAAACGGGATAAAAATTACTTATTTATGTTTCTAAAAATATGTATAAAAAGCATATTTAGTATGAGCTAATATATTAGGAAAGAATCTGTATGCAAATGGTCACAAAGCACATTACAAGGGAGGTTAAGATTTCTACTCTTACTTGATCTTTCAATAATATTTTTGGTACCTGTTTTTGGTGTTAAATCAGTGCTTCACAAACTTTCAAGATTTGCGACCCTGTATTTAATCATAATTTTCATCGCGCCCACCTCCATATCATAAAATTGCATTGAATTCATTAAAACTATACTTTGTCGGTAAAGGTACAATAAGTCTAAAACTTCTTAAGTGCAACCGGCATATATAAGCGTCTCGCTCAGCCAAAGCTATACTTGTCCCGGACTTATATATACGTCTTTCCGAAGTACCATCTTTTCTGTGCACTACTATCAATACAATTATTCCAAAGACTTTGGAATGAAGTAAAATGACTTTGACAGTGTTTGCGAAGTATTTACTTATTTCAGAGGATTTGCTTATTAATTCCTTTTCTTCCCCCATCCCCATTACACCACATACGCGTGCCTCCTTAGAAAACGGTGCATTGCTCAGCAAATCGCGTAACTTTTAATCGACTGTTAAGGGATTAGTTATAAGCCGTAAAAATTATCAAGATAATTGTTAATTAAAAGCTTTTATTTAACTTACAATGTATGTATGTATGTATGTATGTATGTATGTATGTATGTATGTATGTATGTATGTATGTATGTATGTATGTATGTATGTATGTAATTTGTTCGGGTGGAATCTTGCAACTCAATTTTGAAGCTGATATCTTCCTCCCATTGAGCTGAAATTTTGTATACACGTTTAGTTTGGATGACAATGCATGTTTTGACCATTTATATTCCAATATTGCAATTAATTAAAAATATATTAATTAAAAACGTTAAACTAGTTTTGGGCGCCAACTTGGATATATCTGCATTGTTGTAATAATTTTATTGTCACAACAATGACAAAAGTTGGCGTCGAAAATCGATTTTCAGCCAAACTGGAATTTCATAACGTTGCGCTATTGACTGTATTAATTAACTTTGTCTAAAAAATAATTACATTTCCACAACGTAAAAATAATCTAATTTCTACAACATATGCAATTTATTTTACAAATTTCAATCTATTTTCTTGGATTTAAATTCAAAACAAAAAAAGTAGAGCTATTTTTCAAGTAGATTGGTACATTGTATACCTTTCTCAACGTTGCCAAGTTAAACTGAGATGGAGTATTATAGAAATTCTAACTTTAACCCCTTAACTGGTTTGCCCGTACACCTTACGGGCTACTGAAAGTTAGCCACAACCGGTTTGCCCGTGCGCTGTACAGGCACCGAAATTTTTTATTTCTATATTTTATTTGCACAGACATTTTTATTCCTATAATAAGGTTATTAGTATAGTGTGTCTTTAGGAGATGCAGAGAGATAGTTTGTCCATGGTACTGAACTACTCTTCATTCAGAATTTTGGTAGTGGTGAAGGTGAGAATTTTTCACTGAAGGCAAGAATATATATTCTTGAAAATATTGGATAAAGAACAGGGATTTACAAGGCAATGTACAATGTGTTGCCTAAGAAAAAGTAAATGGATAGATAATCCAAAGAAGTCGATATTATCTCTATCCCCATTGGAATATAAGACTTAGTGTTACACTATTCTTCATATTGTGTGTGCATATAAATATGCACACACACATGAAATCCTATCAATCGTATGAAAAAGAGGTATGAACATGAAATTTTTTGGTAAGTGGAAGAAAACATATTTTAAGTTATATGTGAAATATTCTTCATAGTACGCAGAATGTACTTATTAAAAGCAAACATTTAAGGATTTTTGTGTTCAAAAATTATAAAATAAAAAAATGAGTAAAATTTTAAACCGGAGATTAAAATAAAAATCTTCCATTTTCGTGCGTTCTGTTAATTATTATGCTTAGTTACATGCAGTTAAAAAATGGGCTTTTTTTGGGAAAATTTTGGTCAAAAAAAACTGATTGCTTAAGAGGTTAATCTATGAAGCTCAGACAAAAAATAATTATAGAATCGGAAAGATCATTTAATTCGTCCCGATACGGTATAATGTTTTTTACAAAATAATAATATTTTTATTTCTTACGATTTTTTTAAATAAGTCAAAATCGATGCGTTTTTATGAAAATAATGTCTAAATCGACGCGCATAAATTTTTTTTTGTTTAAATGAATCGACATTCCGTACTAAAACAGTTCATGATTTGCTCTTTTAGAATCAGTCATTTAAAAAATAAAATGTCGAGAATTTTTTTTTACGATTTTTCAAAAAATACTCAACATTTTAATATTTAATAACTTTGTCATTTATGAAGAAAATCTCATAAAACTTTTTTTCGTGTGTAGGATAATATTACCCAAGATCTGTACGAAGATTGAAAGAATTGCTTAAAATTTACGGATTTAAGAAAAACTTGTGTTTTTCGTCTAGTACCCTTTTTGCGAGAATTCATTTAGCTCGACTGTTCGAAAATAACCGGCTAACACCTAGCAACAACGATGCGTTGAATGAGATGAACAGACTAAGATACCTGTCCAGTGATAACTAAAAAGTAAAAAATAAATTAAAAGAAAAAAACTTTTTTAAGAACAAGCTTTTATTTAAACGCGCTAAAAAGAATAAAATAAATATTTCTTTAAAATTTTTTACTATCAACTGATAACGTCATTACACAATTTATATGATATAAAAGCTTGTCGCGAGATTTACCTCTGCAGATAAACAAGTAAATTAAATAACTTGATCTGATTGGTTTCAATTTCTTAAAATTTTCAAACTAAGTAAATAAGGGTGTTTTAATCTTGCGACAAGCTTTTATATCATATAAATTGTGTAATGACGTTATAAGTTGATTGTAAAAAAATTTTAAAGAAAAATTTATTTTATTCTTTTTAGCGCGTTTAAATAAAAGCTTGTTCTTAAAAAAGTTTTTTTTTCTTTTAATTTTTTTTAAATATAATTTTAGAGATGACAAGCTCGTGGTGTCAACGGTAATTATTAAACTTGTTCTTAACCTATTATTGTTAAATGAATTATAAATTTGTGCAGTGCCGATACATTTATAAGTGTATTATACCAGTGTAATCTGACTCTAGATTATCTAGATCTAGATGATTTATCTAGACTCCAGATAAATCATTCATATTGATGTTTTCTTTTATTTAGAACCAACAATTTGAGTAATTTCAAAGCCAAACCTTTTTTTTTTTAAAAAAAAGGAATTCTAAAGACAAAAACAGGATATATTTTTCTTTTTTTAAATTTATTATTTAAATTTATTTATTTTTAAATTTAATTTATACTTATTTAAAGCAATAAGATTTTTGTCATTCATTCAGAGATTGTTATTAACAGGGAAGAAACAAACACATTAACAAATGCTGCTTTATCACAGTTTTCCCAGAAAACAGTTGATAGCAGTTAAAACTTTATCAACAACCAACAGAACACACATAACATCAAATACTCAAAATTTATATAATGTATAATATTAAACGATCATCATTTAAAAGGAACTTGATATAAAACTATAGCAATTTACTGAACACTCAAAGAAATCCCAGGACATAAGAGCAATAGGACATACACGCTTCATCGTTGTTAGAATCAGCAACATAAACAAAATCCAAGCTTTGTTTTATCTATGAACTTTGTAGCCCCCTGTTTCCTTTATTTTTTCCTATTCCGGAAGGAATAAAACTCCTGAAATATCTCTTCTTTCTTGCGCTCTGTTTGGCTAGAATCCCAGCGTCAAATTAAGGAGGACGCCTTGTTTTATCCGTTGCGATAAATTTCGGTGATAAAGAAATCTTTTAGGTTTATTGACTGAATTTTCTCTTACTTATTGCGATCCAGCGTAACAAGAAAATGCAAAAGAAAATACACGAATCTAAATAGAATGCAACACCGTGAAGATGCAAATTTCTGAATTATATAACTAGGCATTCATTCGCAATTAAATTCGCCGTGAGATACTAGCTATTTTCAAGGTTTTCTTTCAGAAATAAGTATAATTGCTTAAAGTTACATACAATAATAAATTATTAAAAATATTATGTTTTTGCCTTAAGAGGAAATCCTTTCATATTTTCAGATATTTCACTTAATACGTATAATTTATTTTATTCCATTTTTTTTATCAACAACTCATTTATAAAGTTGTGAATTATGTATTTATAATAAAGGTACATATATAAGTAGTTTTAAAATATGTAGATGATTTTATAATTATACGAGTTTAGTAGAAGGGATATTTCTAGCCTGATTATGGTGATTACACAAATTTAATTTTGAATACATGACTTAAAATAAGTTAGTTCAATTTCTATAATAGTTGAAATTAATAGCTGTACCATATTTACATAGTATATAATTTTCATACATGATATTTTTTTTCCTCTATTTTATTTAGATCGAATACAGAAAAACTGTTTTATTAATGTTTTTACTTTTGAATTAGTATTATAATAACTTTTTGAAAAAAATAATTCATTTCAGATAGAAAACGTCCTTTTTTGGTATATATACTGATGATTAATTTTCAAGCAAAATACGGGATAAGTATTTAGCAATCATAACCATTTTCAGCCGGTGAAAAATGATTGATATCTGAATTTTTCAGGAGCTTCTTATATAAATATCAGGTATTTTCAAGTTGCTTTTCAAATAAATTACAGCAAAAAAGAAAATAGTAAAAACATCTTTAACATTTTTTTCAACTTTCAAATTGAATCTTACATTTATTTTATGTTTTGGAAATACACAAGGGTTAATTTAGAGGAAATTCATTGCATTTTTTGTTGTTGTTGGGAAAACTGAATGCCTTGAAAACACTTCATTCTTCCGAAAAGTTACTGTTAGTGTTTTTGAAAGTCTGTAAAGTTTCAGTCAACGGATTGTTTAGTATTTTAAATCTTAAGAATCGAAGGTCATGTATATATTTATCTCTCTATGTTTCTTTTGAGACATACGTTTTGTTTTTCCTACTTAGAGTTCTTTGTGTGAATATTTTACCGAAAACTAATAATATTTTTCAAACACCAAGACTATTTATTTTACAACAAGGGGAGAAAAGAATAATTCCAAAATGACTTATAATAAAAACATTCGCGGCAAGCTCTGAATTTTTTTCCTTTTAAACAGTTTCAAAATTAAATTATTATAATATTTTAGTAACCCATTTTTATAACAGTAAGTAAATGCATTAAATGTATAAACATTTCTAAATTATTTACGTAAATTGAATTATCAATATTTACATTCGTGAAAGAAACAAAATATATTTAAAATAAATATTCAACTCAGACAATTCTTTTTTGCAGACGATATTTCGTGAAATTTTACTTACGTATAAGAGGTTCTCAGAAAAATGCAATTTAGCATTGATCGAAATGCAGTGATTTAAGAACTCTTTTTCGAAATGTTTTATAAAATACACAAAATGTAATTTATTTTGCTTTTAAATTATGTAGCGAATAATAGTAGTTAAATAGCGAAAAAAAAAGTAGAACTCAATTCTATCTCCAACTGAAATTGCAAATTTCAGAATTCCTTTAATTTCGAATAATACAACGATTGGAAATATTTGAATAAACAGTGATTAAATTTATTTTTTTTAGTTGCAGGGTTATTTTAAATGCTTGTGTCAAATACTCTTCCAGTGAGCATTTTTTAAATTAAATATATTTTACGCGTTTAATACAAAATAACACGGATAAATGTCATTAAAAAGTAAAATTACTTATTGAAAATAAAAATAGAATGATCTTAGGGAAAAACATTAGTGCATTTATAAACTGTAATATATAAAGATTAACAATTCTAAAAATTCTGTAATATATATTTATTTATATTTATTTTTTGACTGGTGTGTGTGTGTGTGATGCAAATATACTCTACATGTATTTTATTATACATGAATTCAGTGATATTCAATTTTCTACTATTTAATTATTTTCGTTGGCATTCAACTCTTAAATATATATCAACTTACAGCTCAAAAAGGAATAAAAAAATTGTCTTATAAAAATGACACGAAAAAGAAATAAATGTATTTAAAAAGTATCTGTAATTTTAAAGTTAAGTTGGGATATTTTCAGAGACTGCATAAGGAATGGCTATTTTATTTTTGTGGTGATGAATAAAAATCAGATTCAATACATATTCATGTCAGTGGTAAAGATATCGGTCTTTTGCGACCTACCAAGTTTTTCACTCGTTTAATAGTGTTACGAATTTTATGTAAATAATTTTTAAAATAGAGTATATAATTTGTATATGGATGTGCAAAACGATTATATTACTTAATGTTGTATTTATTTTAACTTAAAATTGTAATATTCGTAAGCCTCGCCGTTTCTTAGATTACAATGGAGATTCAATGGAAACTTGACGAAATCTTGGGAATAGAGACAAGTTGGCATCATTTTTGGTGGCCAAGTTAGCGACTTGGCAAACAATTTGACGAGTTTGTAACCCTATAGATTCGTCTGAAAATTAATTGAGAAATCTCCTTATTTCACGATCAATGACACAAGCGGATTTTTCAAATACGACTTGGCAAAAAATTTGGCGAGTTTGTAACCCTATAGATTCGTCTGGAAATTAGTGAAGAAATCTCCTAATTTCATGATCTATGACACAAGTGGATTTTTTGAGTAATCCATGAGGCCTTTAAATAGGGAGTCACTCGTCAAAACTGAGTTTGTCTTGTTTTGATCGTTCGTGAGTAGTATTGATTTGACTATGAAGAGTAGACCAGTGATTAGATATTACGGCGGCTGTTGCGTGCGAGTGTTTGTGAATAATCTTTTACATACTTGTATGTTACTTGATTAAGAAAAAAGGAAAATAAAATACTCTACAAGAGTAAAAATTCCCGTATAGCAATGTAGTGTGGGCAACCTTTGAAAATAACATATCATGTCCTTACATACTGTAAAAAATTAATAAAATTGAAATATTATATATGTGCAATATGGACTGAACTAAAATTTTAGTGACTAATGCAAAAAACTAAATTTCTGTTCACGCCACTGTTTCATAGTCCACAAGAGGTTATTTTTTTAGCTGCTAATTAATAAATTACTTTTTTCCAAATGCCTCCTTTCAGAAATAATGAATTTAATTTTAAAAAATAATGTTTAGATAGGTGATATACCTCTCTTATACACTCATGTCCATAAATTAAGGATAATGAAGTTTCAGGCAAAGAAAGAGACAGAAGCAAAACAAATTTGACTTATTTGTAAAGTCTATTTATTAAACAAAAGGTAAAGAGCAAAAAAAGATGCCATATGTTTGACATAATTAATAAAAATTGAGATTTTTACTCCCCGGAGCAAATTTCAAAAATGAATCTATTTACAAAAAACAGTATAACAGGGTTAGTAGGATGGTTAATACGGAGTATGTCTCCCGGACGAAGCAATACAGGCCTTACAACGCCTACGCATGCTGAGTATCAAATTATCAATCTGATCTTGGGGAATATTACTACACTCATCAAGCAATGTCTTTCAAAGTTCCGGTAGACAGGTGGGAGGGGGTTGATGGGCTGCAATTCGTCGGCCAAGCATATTCCACACATGCTCAATTGGATTCAAGTCCGGTGAGTATGCTGGTCAATCCATAAGGGTGATATCCTCCGATTAAAGGCATTCGTCTGCAATATTTGCACGGTGAGGACGGGCGTTGTCATCCATAAACAGAAATTCAGCACCCATGGCGCCCCGAAGCAAACGTACATGTTGTTCCAGAATGACATCCCGAAAGATGTAGCTTGTCATCGTTACACTCTGAACATGCAGGTCAGTTCTGGTTCAAAAATTAATAGTTCATTGATCGATTGATGTATTAAAATAATGTATGTGTAGTTAAGAATGCAAGATGTATATATCTATACATACATATATATGAAACATATATCCGAAAAGATTTAGATGATGATTAGGTAATCGTGGCAGAATCGACGAGGAAACTTATTACATTTTACACCTTTATTTCACTATTTAAGTAGAAAATACACTTACACAAACACAGAATCCATAGCATGGCATACACAAAACAATATAAAACCAGATAAACACGAACGATTTACATGACAGTTACAAAAAGCAGCTTTTGTTCTTCAAAAACAAATATCTCTTTTTATGCAGATGGATACCCAGGGGATTTATAAAAAATTATATGATGTAGTAGTGACGAATGTAAAGAGTAATTTTACATATTTATTTGCACAAGTTGTGGTGATCTATAATTTTAGCTTTTGATGTTGAAGGTAGGATGCATGATTGGTTTCAGGACATTTTTATTTCTGCAATCACACACTCGTATATAAAAATACTGGACCACAGGAAGTGACATCACAGGAAGCAGACAAAATACAAAGAACACATACACTGGCTGCAGCTGATTAAAACAGAATGAAGACAGACACAAAAAAAAGGGAGGGGGGGGGGGACACATAATCCCGGTTATGGGCATGAGGTGGCAAATCCTGCATGACATCTTCTAATGATGTTTATGATTTGCGGAAAACTACCGCTTGATAGTTTCTGACGCAAACTTACAAAAAAGATGCAAGCTGTTAACGTCTAAAATTCGATTACGATTAAAATCAGGTTATGAAGGTGAATATTTAAACTCGAGTCCTGAAGAAAAGAACCGTTAAAAATTTTAAAAAAGTTATTGAAGATGAAATTAAAGGGAATCATTACATAAATATATATTGATAAATATATTTTTTTATATTGAGATTTAATACAGTAATTAATCATTTCAGATTTAGGAAGAAAATTTCTAATGTTATTGTCAAATTTTATGACATAGGATTTATTATTCATTTTATGTCTACGTTATGATAAAATCATCTTATTAAAATTCTTTATGTTATAACAATTAGATTTAAAAAGAAAAAAAGCAGCTCAACTAATGAAAATTTAAAATTATTAGCTCTAGTTTTAAATATTATTTTTATAAGAAAATGCAAAAAATTTTAGCAATGTAAGGCAGTGAATCTTCATAGCGATCTTTTATAGAATAGCGAATAAATTTAATTAAATGATCCATAAAACACTTGAATGGATGTTACGCATTTACGTTCAATTAATTTAGATTTACTAATCATTATGCCTTGAAAGCTCATTAAACAAAGTTGGTATTCTGATGAAACTGCCGAAAGCTTAAGGGCATGTAACCTACTAATGCTTAATCTGGCTCTATACATTTACTAAAACGTACTTTATAAACGTAATTAACATGACTGTTAATGACAATAGGATATGATAAATCTAATTCTTCCACTGATATTATTATTCTGTTCAAAACTCTCGGCTACTAATAAAAAATTCTTAAAAATTCTCCACCTAATTGTGTTAAGATAATTTGTCAATTTTCAGACAAACTTCAGAACAGATATCAAGTTAGGACAGTCTAAGATGAAAGCTTCTATGAAAAAGTAAAAAGTATCAAATCAAAATCAGTTAAAAATGTAGTTTCAATATTAATTTTGTTTTACATTTTATTTGAGTACCTTTAAACCTGAAAAAGTTATTTAAATGGAGGTATTAATTCATTTGATTTAAATTTGCTTACTTTATCAAATAATCTTACAACGTTATTTATTAATTTTTATGAGATAAAATATTTAAGTGTTTATTAATATGTGAAATAAAAATGCATATTAGTGTGGATGACGGTTATGCAAAGAAAAAAAATTGATTATCGGAGCCTAACTATGCGGAAAAGATGTTCTATAAAATAAAGATTAGGAGGAAAGTAATTTCGAAATTTCATATTAGCATAAAGGGGATGGATGGAATTTTGGGGGGAAGAAAGGGAAATTTAATTTATGTTTGAAGATTTTAGACTTAAAAAAAATACTTTTCAACAATATAAATAACCAAAAGTAATGATTATGGATAGCTTATATCTGTAAAGGGAATAGTACAATATACAATGCAACATTTCGTAAGCGCAGCTCTCTCTCACAGCAGCATCGAATAATCCCGATCCAAATTTTTTTCTTCTTTTGCTTTATCTTCCACATTAATTATGGTAGTAAGTTTTTAAAAAAATAATAATAAAGAAGCTGTTATATATACCAGATGTTTTTTTTTCACGTAACTATTTACTACGAGTACTCATTGCCAAAAAATTTTTAAAAATATTAAAATGCTTGATTTTTTTAAACAGAAAAATAATTTGGCTTTTATACAAAGAGCTCTAATACCTAACTTCATTCCGCTTGTATCAATCCTTACCATGACTTTTTTTACTTTATTTTCCCTTTATGTATATGACAGAGAACCTATTTTCTCAATAGGTAGGTATATAAAATTTATGTATTAAAAAATTCAATCCAGCCTAATACACATATTTTATATATATGGATAGGGAAAGCTATATATATATATATATAGAACTCTATTCCTGTGATTTACGAAAATAAGGTTTCTTGTACGTATTCCTAATACACATAAGATGTGTGTATAATGAACTAGATAAATTCCTGTATTTAAGGTATTCGACTACCTTCAAATTATAAAGTTTACCAAAAATTCACAATTTTGTTATGACTTTATTTTATAGCCATGTTATTAGCTTTATAGAAATATCAAATTTATTATTTCCATTCCCTAGAGCAAAAACCACAAGTTGTGTTTGTAAAAAAAACAGATGCCACTAATTTAAGCAAGATGACATACCTTTAAAATGCATTTTACTAGAAATGTGTTTATTTAAAAATGCTTTAACGAGGACAGTTGTTGCTCAAAAAGTTTTGAAAACAATGAACTAAAATTTTTTGTGTATGTTCTGAATAATAGTAGAAGGTTTTAACCTTCGGATTTATCAATCACTGATTTATTACAAAATTTGCAGCCTCTTATGTAAATATAATCACTATTTTTGTAAGCAATTTCATTTAATAACTAAGATAAAGTCCTGTAGTTTTTGTAAAAATTAAAATATCTCTATCCTACAGGACATTTGAAAAATGAATAGCAAAGCAACACATCAAAATTGAAAATTGAAAATTGTTTATAAACTTTTTTTACAGAGTAGTATTTGTTTCTGTAAAACTAATACTATTATTAACAAAAAATTTCATAAGCAAATACTTTTTGTTTATATAATTTTTTGTAAATTTTTGACCATTTTTTTCCATTTTACTAAAAAATAATTTCTTTCTCTCTTCTCAATTTTTGGTATATTTTTTCCTAAAATATACTAATCAATTCTAAAAACCATAAACATCCTCCATTTTTTTATACAAGTTGTCGCGGATACCTTAATTCAATAAATTTATAATGCAGTAAACTTCAAGATTAAAACTTAAATGGGGGTTTGGCATTAATATTTACTTGATGCCAATAAATTCGTCTTTTTAAACGCGTCATAGAACGCCCTTATGTATTCGAATCAAAACATCAGCTCGTTTCTAATCTTTCAACATTTTTATAAACAATTTCAGAAAGAAACAGAATCCAAATAATTTGAAATACCCCATGAATGTTAAATAAATGGTAATTAAATATCAACGTAAATGTATGATTTTAATATGAATAGAGTTAATTAAATTGGAAAAATAATAAATTATAGCTTTAAAAAACTAAAAAAAAACCTTTTATAGTTAGTCGAACTAAGTTGTAACAATCTTTTTTGTCACCTAATCTGGAATTAGTCACCAGATGCCAGATGGGAACTGAAAATGGGAAGTCATTAATTTTGCTGATTCTGGTCAGAATATTGGAACACAATTACTAAATACTGTATTGCCATCGGTTCTGGACAAGTGAGAAAAAATTTTGAGTTAATATGACCTTTTACAGGGGTTAAAAATTGAGTTTTAAGATTCCGTTACATACAAGTGAAACTTATAAATGGTTTTTAAAATACTATAATTAAGCTAACAATTCTACTGAAAATCATTAAAACATCTATTTTTTTTAGATAATGCGTAAAGAGTTTTTTAAAATGAAAAATAAAATAAGAAAGATTAAGAATTATATATAAATTTTAGATTGATCTATGCATTGTGAATTCCTGTACATACACAGCTGTGAAAGACAAATTTTCCTCAGTAATTTTACTATAAACTCTAATAAATGCTTCGTAAATCTCTCTTGTCCTCCACAATGAAATATAAGCTCATTTTCCTTATCTACGTATAAGACAAATCACTGAACAGCTTTTCTAATATAAATCCGCCACTTTTCCTTTGACATGGGGATTTCATCGTTAACTTCTTTCCTTGAGACAGCGTTGGCATAATATTGAAATAAATGATATTTTCCTGAAACTCGTTATTGCTGCATCGAACAAGATTCATCGATTTAAAACTACATTCTCAGAAACGAGGGAAAAGCTTAAAAGTAAAAGCGGGGATTTTGAACAATTTCGAAATTGTCACGAACATAGCATTATTCCAAAGGTGTTATATCCGGAAGTTTTAGACGACCATGAAAATAACAAGGTTTTGAGGAGGGAAAAAAGAAAATTCCAGGCAAAACTATATTTTTTAAAAGAAAATTCAATATAAAAACTGGTTTTAAAAAAATATTTTTTTCTCTCTTTCTATGCTCCAAAAACATTCCAGAGACACTTTATTTTATTTCTTTCTTCCAATAATATAGATATAGTTATTTCTTTTCTAGAATGTTTCAAGTAGAGCGTTAACAACTTCAGTTTTTTATAAGAATAACTCTTTCAATCTGAGTTTTAAAGTAAAATCTGTGTAGTTTTCTTTTTTATTTATTCATTTATTTTTTGAAAAATTATTGGTTTTGGTAAGGCTGAATCAGTATATCAAAATTTCATTGTGCATTATTGTAGAATCCTTAGATACACAGATATCATTTGTTTTGTTTTTTTTAAAATGTACATTTCTCTGAATTTTATCTATGGAATGTATTAAAGCACATATTGACACTTAGATGTAAATTTCACACATTGTTATAAACTATCTCTAGACTTTTACCATTTTATTCCAGCAGAAAAGTTATATTCATAAATACAAAGCAAAACATATTTTATCGGTATGTTATTTTTAGCAATAAAACAATTTTTAATTCCTGGTTGGAAATGATCTTATGTAAATATTATTGTCACTTGTACTTTTCATAAACATTTAATATTTTAATATTAAACATTACATTAAAAAACCTTTAACTTGCACACAGTCAGACCCGATCTAACGAACTTCTATCATTATTTCGTTCTTTAATAGGGAGTATTCATAATTCGAGGTTTAAAAGAAATACAAATATTTTGCATTTACCTTTTGAAAACTCTATAATAAGAACTTACGCGCAAATTATCCATAGTTAGAAATAACAAAAATTTTGTTCAGCAGCTAAAAATAGTAGTAGCGAATTAATACTCACCAGTTAGTTGGACATTTTAAAATACTAATAGATGTCAGACAACATTTTTGATTTCTGATTCGAAAGAATACTTTTTTTTACTTTCTGCCGCGAAGAAAGTACTACGTAATTATCTAAAAGTTTTGATTAGACTATATCATTATTATTTTCTGCATCAGAACTGTTATTAATTGCTCCGACGTTGACATTTTAAGACAATCTGCTAAAGCATTTTATGATTCAGCATTATTGTCAATTTCGAACAAAATGTTAAGCTTTCCTCTGAAGGAAAAACATTTTCCTTTTCAGACAATCTGGCATGCTTCACAAGTTTTTAAGAACACAATTTTCTACTAAACCATATGTTTAATAAACATGTCAAAAAAAAAGCAAGTGGAAGAAGTTTTTTCTGGTGTGGAAAAAAAATATCATTTAAAGAAATTCAATTTTTCTGATTAAAACTAGTAAAGATATATTTTTTTTAGATTTTGAAATAATTCACTAATTTGGATTTTTTTTGTCCATTAAACATGGATTTTTGCTTTCCTTTTAATCGAGGAAAAGAAAGATTATTTAAATCTCGAAGTTCGTTAAATAAGGGTTCGGTAAATCGAAGTCCACTTGCATTTTAAATGCATTATTGAACAGTAAGCAGATGCATTATTACTATAGTGCGCAATTAATGAATTTCATAATTATTTTTGTTTTGCATTTGAATAAATATAAAATTACAAACATTAAAAATTATCGGTGAAA
>BMAO01013430.1:0-30883 GCA_019973975.1 Trichonephila clavata
TCGCTGAATAGAAGAAACAAAATTTTAACATTTAATAAATTTTTTAAATACACCACATATGTGTGTATATTTGAGCCTAGGTAAAATCCACAACAGGCTAGCATAAGAGCAGGGGAAAAAATTACCTTCATATAAAATAATTGATTTTTTTTAAAAAAAATGTATTAGTGAATTGATAGGCAATGCCAATGATATTCTAACAGAAGAAACAAACTCTATGAGTAGGAAGTAAGTGGATTGGTTTGATTTCCCCTTATGAAGAGTAAAGGAGGAATGTCTTTGAGGTGAGAATATACACTTGTTGTGTGTATATGTCTACATTGCAAAGGTCTAGAATTCAGAATATAATTTGCTTATATTTTATTAGAAATTTAAATTTTTATGAAGTTATGTGTTTTGAAAGAACAGGATTTAACACTAATGCGTAGTATTAAAAATAAAAAAATTAAGCACTGTTACTTAAAAATGAATTTTTCAGAATCATTGTAAAATAATGGTTTTAAAAAACAATTTTTTTATCAGTAAACTTTTTAAGCTAACATATATCCAAGTGGTATATGGGTGTACATGTATAATAAAGGTACGGCAAAAAAAAAAAATTGTTCCTAAAAAAATTAAATTAGAACAATGCTATATACATCGAATTAAACATTATATACACCTAAATATAAATTTTAGATCTGTGATATTTTAAACGTAATAAAAGAAATAAAAAGGAAAGATAAACACGGTATTAAAAATAAATAAAATGAGAAATTATTCATTTATTTTGCTATTTTCCAAGTTAAATTTTGGAAAAACAAACATGCATGTAGGTTGTATATGTGTATTATAATAAAGATGTGATATCCAGAATAATTTAATGCAAATGTTAAAATCCCAAAACCTTTATGCATTTTGAATAAAATATGATGTACACAAATTTATAAAATATTCCAGATCCCAAATTTAAAAATTATAAGAGTACATAATACAGTTAAATGAACAAATAGCTAAAATAAAAATCAAATCATTTTGTTACATTTTATTTTCTTTAAAAGAGGTAGTAAACATATAAAAAATAATTTTATGGTTTACTTTATCAAAAACAAACATATAATGCAAATTATATGTGTGTATAAATTAAAAAGATATGGTACCCAAAATAATTTGTTTCTAAAAAGTAAAAATTGCAACAAATCAACATGATTTACTTCAATGCATAACACATAACAGATCTAAAATTTAAAGATAAAATCTAATAAAAAAATGAATAAACAGATTATTAAAAATAAAAATTAAATTGCAAACATTGTAGTTCTTGAAAGATGATTTTTAAGCATTAGAAAAATTTAAATGGTTTTTTAAAGTTAAATTTTTTAAAAACATGCATATATGCAGTTTGTGTGTGAGATATTTGTATAATAAATGCATGCATTCAAAAAAAAAATTGTTTATAAAAAAAGTTAAAGTTCTAGAAAAATTATGCATTTTGAATAAACATGTTTTTACAAAAATGCATAAAATATTACCAATCTAAAATTCACAGAATAAATGAACAGTCTTTAAAAATATATATTTAAAAAAAAGCATTGTTACATTCTAGTTAGTTAAAATTGAATTTCTCTGAATGAGGATAAAATATTTTCCTTAATTATTTGTTGGGATAAATTAAAATATTAACATATGCATTTCAAATTATACATGATATGCAGCAATTCATTTCCAGATTCAAAACTTAAGTTTAAACAACAATAAAGGTAAGGGAACAGAAAGTTAAATATAGAATCCAAACAATTATTGTTCCATTTTAATTTTGTTGAAAAGGAATTTCAGATTCATAGCAAAATAATGAGGGGAAAAGAATATTTTTAAAGTTTACTTCCTAAAAAAACATATGCAGGTTATATGGGTGAATGTATAATAAAAATATGCCAAACATAATAATTTATTCATAAAAAATTCAAATTATAACAAATTTATATATACTTTGAACAAAACATGATTAACACAAATTAATTTAATTAAAGCTTAGAAGTGGAAGGATGTATACAGATGAACAAGCTATTAAAAAAACCAACATTACTTCATTGAAATTTATAAATTTTTTTCTTTCTTTTCCTGAAACAGTTTAAGGACATATGAAAAAAATTATGAACACATTTCTGTTTTTGTACTTCTTTTATAAAAAAAAAGAAATTTTGTTAATTTTCCTACAATTTAATTAGAAAAAATTTCAAATAAAACAACCAGAAATTGGGATTTTTGAAATAAAAATTTTGAAAGCAGCATCAGAGTGTGTTCATTGAAATAGATGTCTTCATAAATAAAACAGTTACTTGCTTGAATCCAGATAGAAAAAGCTCTAAATAGAACTTTAACAAATGGTCTAACGTTTATATGCAATCAATTTATTTCATAGAAATTTTTAAAAGAAAATATCCAATAGAATGAGCTAAAATTGAAATGCAAACAATTTAATTACCAGGAGAAAACAGGAGTCACACAAAAAAATTGCTTTATACTAAAAGCAAATTTTTTAGATTATGAATATACTAAAAATTAGTTGATCAATTTATGTAATGTAAAGATTATTGTATTTATACCTTATTTTTTATGCATAAAGTTCGGATTCTGAGTTGAAAAATCAGTCTTCCAACACTTTGCAATTTTGTGATCAGAGCTTCAGTCTTCTTTGCTAAAATTAAATAAATATTGTCTATAGTATAGTCAAAGTATATTGTACTAATTTTTTAAAGAAATTAAAGAGAATAAATAAATAATCACATAATAAAAACTTATTACACTCATTCTTCAGGTGGCCTAAAAATTTTAGGTAAAAGTGTTTCATCTGTAGAAAATCAATTCTAAATTTAAGTTACCACACAAATTAACACTACAAAGAATAAACATGCAACAACCCACATACATACTTAAAAATGTTGTAGCTGGACAAATGTGTTTTAATAGGGCTTTTAACCAGATGTTGAATCTTTTTAACCAGAATGTTGTATCTTTTTTTTCCTCGTCATGAATACAATAAAGCTAATAAAACCTTTCAACCAGAAAAATTACTGAGTTAATCTAAAGAAACAATTCAGTGGTAACAGTCCAATAAATTGCAAATTCTGTTTTCAATGATAGAATACTTTAAATTGTAATACTTAACAGTTTGGATTGTTAACATATCTCAAAAATGTATGTTTATATAAAAAATTATTCAAATGAAAAAAGGAACAGAATTATAAAACAAGAGGAACAACAAAATATGGAAGTTTGAATGAAAATCAATGACTTGGAGAAAAAAATTCATATACATTAAATTTGAAACAGCCTAAAACACACAAGTAAATTTAGAAATTCTTAAAAAATGTAGCATGGATCAGAAGTTTAAGCATTGGCCATTTAATTATGACCAAAAACTACCAAATTTATAATTTTATGTAAGATAATCCTGGTACACATAAAAAAAAATATACATAAATACTCTCAAAAAAACAATTATCAGAAAATTAACAGATTAATTGATAGTCAGATAATTCTAATACTCTTATGGCAGAAATATTTTCACAAGTACATTTATTTATTTAGTTTATGAATTACATAACAATAATTAGCATATTCATATATTAGAATAATCTTTTAATAAAATGCATAGCTTTTAAAGGATAAAATATTGTTAATAAGGAAAGAATTAAAACCATTAAAATTTTCAATACTTCAGTGTAGGAAATATGGAATATTTTTTTTTATTTCCACTGAATTTATTACATTAGGAATTGTAACACAGCACCCCTAGTGAGAATTATAAAAGCAACCTTACATTATTACAATCATAATTATACTGTCAGTATATGGGACAACACAATCATAAAATACTGTTACTTCTAATATTATTTCATTTTGCTAAAAGTATCAAAAGGAAATGTTTTGTAATATTAATTTTAAAAAAACTTGAACTTTGAATATCTTTGATGCATTCACTAGATCAACTAAAACAAAAGAAAATTCTGAAGTAAATATTCCAGCATATAGTATAGGTGTAAAACCCAATACCTCAATCACCACAGAGCATAATGTATTGGAATACATGCATATGCAAGATATATGCTCTTATCAGTCATAAATTTACTAATCACACAGGATTCTAACTGGTCATATCAATGCAAAGTAAGTGAGTCTTTGTGGACTTCTTTTGGATGTATTTTCCCTTACACATATTTCAGAAAAAAATTATGCATTGAAATTCCTTACATTTCTGGATTGGCATCTTTGAATTGAACTCTGAGAAGTGTTGGCATATTCTTAAATACATACATGGCAATAGCCAAACTACACATGGACATTCGAATTCATGCGGTTTATTTTTTACTATTATTTTTTTAGTGGTATTTTTTCCTTGCCTAAAGAGTATTTGCTTTGATCAAAAGAAACACAGCTGATGAGGGAGAACATGCTGAATTTTCTTTAGAGATATGCTCAACAATAGAATGTGCAAATATTTATATCCTATGAAGTTGTGCTTCTTTCACATTTTTAGATTGGAATTTCCTTACACAAATGTAATTATTTGTTCCTTACAAAGTTATTATTTAAGAACAGAACAGTACTCATAAGCTGTAAAATTGGTAAATATTTTTTGTCAACTCAAAAAGTTCACGACTTTTCATTGGGATGCAGACAATCAAAAAGTTATTTTTTTATACCATTACCTACACACAAATACAAAATCCATAAAATGGTGTGTTTTAACATATCTTACTTTTAATTTTAGCAATCTTATACTTAATACAGAGAGCAAATACACAGATATATTCATTTTTGATACAAGTATATAAAAAATTATACAGGAGAAACATAAGTATTCTAAACGAAACAATTTAAAAAACTAAAAGTTTTCTTTAAATATAGCACTTTAGTTTTCAAACTCAAAGAAGAACTTAAGTGTTTGTGACAGTATTCAAAAAAATAAAAGTTACATTTCCATAAAAAGCATATAATTTTTCAAGATTTCCTTATTATTAAATATTCCCCTGCAAAAGACTAAAAAAAAATGAAAGTCAGACAAAAATTTTGTATAGTTAATTTTATGAAAAGTATTATTTAATATTGTTTTATAAAGCAGTTTAATTTATATTAGCCTTTTTAAAGTGCATAACACGACATAAAACATTAAAAAAAAACTAATAATAAACAATGTAAATGATTGAAAAACAGTGCATTTTTTAATGAGAAAAAAAAATGAACTATCAATTGAATAAGCAGTTTTCTCCTTCCTCAGAACACATACTGTGCTCTGAAACTAAATTTTTGTAAATACAGCCTTCATTCTAAGTAGTTCTTTATCAACTGCAATTGTTAAGTAGAAGATATTTCTCATAGATATGAATGTTACAAAAACAAGTAAAACAACATACCTTTAACATTTCAACCCCAAAATATTGCCTTCTCCTTTTGGTAAAAAATGAGCAGAGAATGCTTCCAATCCTCACTGCATCACATTAGATGCTGTAATGAAAAAATAATTATTATATTCTTACATAAAAATAATTCCAATAAATATTAATGAACTTTAAAATTTCTTAGTTACTTTGCCATCGAACAACGATTTCAATAATACTTGCAAATTTAGTTGATCATTCCCAAGTTGTGTATATAAGTCTTTATAAGTCTTGCTTGTCAGAAAAATAATTTAAAGTCTTTGCTGGTTATAGATTTATATTAATTTAACTGAAAAAGTACATTGAAATCTATTTCCCATTTAGAAAGGATGCATGGTAACCCTAAAAGATTTGCTAACAATAATCATAGTAAAAGGAGAACAGAGTGTGATTTTTATTTACTTTCAACAAACCCTCACAATTACACAGTAATAATTTTTTTCGCAAATGTGTTATTACGTAAGCTTTTCCATATATCTGATTTTACAAAATCGAATTTAATTCCTTTTTACTAACAAACAGGTGCATAGCTTTAGCAGAATCATTTTTGACAAATATTCAATTCTGCCTTTAAGAAAGATAAAAAAAAAGTTATACAATACGGAGCAGTAGGGGAAAAATCCTTTAATATTTGCTGGATTTATTACATTTCTTTCTCTTTATTTTCACAATTTGACTTTAACATATTGCCATAGTAGAACTACAATTGAAATGAATTTTTCAGAGCAAAATTTGGAGAAAAGTTCCGCCACTTTAATGCTTTTCACATTTGAGAAATTCTACTTTAACGACACATTCTTTACAATTTTAGTAAAAAATTATAAAGTCTATCAATGTATTTCTTTATTAAAGATTTATTTTAAAAACTTATGAAAATTATGAATTTCTTTTTCATTATCCTGCAAGTAAAAACAGTTTTAGAACTTATGCCTTCTTAGTAGAAATTGTCCCTTTTTTATTTGCAAATGCTGCACTCCCTTTCAAACAGTATATACGGTATGTAAGTACTAATGAAAAGCTACTTTTTAAATTATTTGGATGATAAAGGTGACAAGTTAATATTCAATTTCTTGGTAAGAAGAAAATGATTTTAAACATGAATCATTAACCTTAATTTTTGAAATTTCCCTAATAAACCATTTGATTGAATCTTAAGTCTTGATAGTTTAAATAATGCATCAATAACAATGCTAGACAAAAATTGAATATCACTATCACTTTTTATAACAAAGAAGATTAAATTCCCTATTGTGTGAATTACACTTTATTACTTTAATACATAATAAAATACTATTGCACCAGTTACTGTAGCTGAATAGACATACTCGGTACAGCTCTTATGTGTCATTTTCTGAGCAAACACCTTTTAAATGCATCAATTAGTTCATTTATATCAACATCTCTGAAATGTAAAGAAATATATCAAAAATAAATTACTCATATGAATGCATATCATGCAAGAATTTACCATTTTGTCCAAGAGCACAATTTGTCAGGCTTCATCTTTGAAAAATGTATCATTCCCATTAAAATCCAATAAAGACTGACCCTTACAAGCAATCAAAACCAAAAAGGTGTGCGACAAAGTGGTGATTAAAATAGCATTCATTTTAGAATAGCAGAGTTTGAGGATCCTGTAACAAGAAACATATTGTACCAAAGCAATATAACTTTTTTGCACATTTTGTAAATACAGAGGAACTTTATTGTACATAAGTTTTGTCTATTATAAGTTACTCAAATTAAAAAACATAGTATGTACTCTAAAGAATATTAACCTCTTTAATGGTTATTTATGTCAACTGTATTTTGATTTTTTTTTTATCAATGATGTGGTTTTTTATCATTTGTAACTGAGCCATTTGGAATGCTTCATTTTATAACGCACGTTCAAGTGGTCTCACAGAAGAAGATGCCCCACATGGTTAACTTTCATAAAACAACACACAAGGGACTTTGCACTTGATAGAATCCAGACTTAACTATATTCTAAATACAAAGCAAACCTTTGTACAATCAAGTTACATGGTTCAGCTTATCATTCCAAAAAAAACCTTTCTGTTCAATCCACTTCTTACTAAGATGCGAAAATTCCAAATACAACCTACTAGAATTTTTTTAAAATCATTAAACTAATCTTTTATTTCTATTCAAGTGAACAGAATGAAGTTTGGATAATGATACAGAATATACTTGTTGCAAAAAGACATCAGACATTGCTATTATAACTATATGATTTTATCAATTTCTATTACTCCTAGGTTTGTAAATTGTGTGTGTGTGTGTGATAAACACATTTACTCTAAAACACTTATTATATCTCATGTAACTCCACTTTAAAATTTTTTAAAAATCATCAAATAAAATCCATAGAATTTTTACCAACATTTTCTCCTTCATGCTTCTTTTACTTCATAAAGTTTGTATAGTTAAAATGGTTTGATTATCCGAATTTAGCTGCAAGAACATTATATATATATATATTTAAACAAGTTTTCTGTAAGAGAAAAAAGAAAAAGCACAGATTATCATGTAAATATTCAATGTCAATAAAATAGGAAATGTTTAGATGTATATGTTTGCTCTTGTAGAAATTCTGGCAGCATCCATGGAAAATACAACAAAAACAGAAAGGGAAAAAAAGTTTTCTCCAAAGAAACAAAGGCCGGCGATTTTAATAAAAACTGCTTCTGACAATAAATGACAAAAACTATAAGATTAAAATTCACTGTAATTTCAGAAACATTGTTAATATTTTCAGGTAATTAAATAATATTAACACAAGAGACCTGTTAAAGGAAAAATACATAAATGATGCATCAAAAATTAGTATAAAAAATGATCATAATTTATTGATACTTAAAATATTCTTTTGAAAATATATATATAAAGAAAAAACTACAATTTTTCAATTAATAATCTAAAAGTACAAAAGATATTTAAAAAGAAAGCAATAAACATCAATTCACACTTTGCATTGTTTTGAAGAAGAGTGATGAATACATGTATTACATACATATCAATACGTTACTTGTTTTGATGTCAAAATTATAAAATGAATCAGTAAAACTGCAAGGAAATGAATTGATTTCCACAAAACAATTCAAAGTTTTTTTTAATTTAATCTCACAATACTTAAAAAAAGTTTAATAGTAACACAAACATTTCTTAAAAACATTAATGAAAAAAATTTAATATTTTTATCCATTAAGATTTTAACATCAAATCAATCAGAAGACAATAATAATAATGGATGTAAAAGACAGGGATTGCATATGCCAGTCAAAAAACATGTAGTTCATATCAAACAATTACTTTTCAAATTCAATACTTTTATTTACTTACTGTTGTAACCCACTAAAGCATTTTATAAAAGAATTGGGAAATATACATATTAAAGGCCTAAAATTGAGCAAAGATGATAAAGCTCTGGAGGACTTTTTGTATAGAATTAACCAGTATTTGGGTAACATGGAAAGTCAACATAACATGAAGTAACAGTTTAGCAAATTTAAAGCAACTGCTGCAACATATACGATGAAAAAACAATAATTTTACATAATGTAATAAACTACTGATTCTTGATTTAGAACATAATAATATTCAATAAGCAAAAGACACCTTACAAAAGGTATTTTTATGCTAAAGATACTGAAAGATATTTCTTCCTTTTTCACACTTACTGTTCCATCCCAATTCCATTGGTTTTTCATGGAACTGAATGCAGCTCTAGCTAGGATATCAGCCATAATAATTAACATTAAAATAATAATTTGTGCCTAAAGAAACAACATTGAAGAATTCGATTTTAAATGCACACTTAATGTGATTAAGATATTAAATTCTCTAACAGCATGTTTGCAAAAGAAATTCTGATCATCATAATCATTTAAATTCAAAACTTTAGTTGTATCATGCACAAAAATGATATTTTCAGTCTAAATGTAAATTACAGAAAGCATTTTTTAATTAAGCTTTATAAAGCATTTCTCACTACATATATTTTGTATAACTTTTTTATTTTTACATGGAGATAAGTTTTTAAATCATTTACTTTGCTAGCCATGGAAGTTTCAAGCAAAATTCGATAAAATCATTTAACTATTTATTAACATTTGAGAGATCACACTTTATTCTAATTTGAAACATCATAATTTATAGAAATCGTTCTTATTTACAATGAAATAATATATTTCTTCATGCAGAGCAATGCTACCAATATTTAAACATAAATATATTAAGCAGTTAATAGGTATCTTACATTTTAACTCATCCTATTCCAGCACTTGGGATGCCATGGAAAACTGTTACGGAACCTTTTATTCCATGTTAATGATTCCAATACCTAATAAAAGATGGTATAACATTGTTTTGAAAACATATTGTAAAAAAAAAAATCTAAATATTCATGACGCATTTTTTTTTAAAAAAAAATTTAGATGCAATAATTTATTTAGAAATGAATCTTAATAGTAAGTTTTACAATACATTCCACATTGAATAATTGATTTAAACAAGCTTTAAAAAGCATAAAGATACAAAAGATAGTCAAAATAAATTCATAAAATTTACACACTTGACGGAGATTTTTAAATCGACAAGCGATTCGAATAATTTCATCGCAATAAAATCCACTAAATCTCTACCCATTTGTGTATTCCTGAATTTTCCTTTTCAAATCGTAACCAAAACTTTAAGCTGGTAAAAAGTTGAGGTGTACTGCACTTCTTTCTTAAGTATAATTCTAAGTCCAGTTGTATTAAAATAAAATTAACTTAATTGATAGAACTACAGAATTAATTTATTGAATAGAGTTTCATTTAAATTCAAATTTATTTTTCCTTTTCTTGCGAGATGCTATCTAAACTAATTTTTATCGAGTCTCTTAAATTAATTTTTAATTGAGCTCAGTTTTCTGAACATCAAATTGTTCTAAAGGCGCTGGACCACAATTACAGCACTTCCCTACCCCTATAAAACTGCGGAACACCTGATATTTTTTGGGAACCTGTCTTTCACATTTTTTGCAAAAAAAAGTTGAGCGTCAAGTGTTTTTTCAAATTTTTTTATTTCTATTTATCAATTTTTCAAAAGTTTTATGCAGGATGTCTATTTTATTACATTTATATTCTTTTTTGGTGGGAGGGGGCAATTTTTTGGGTTGGGAAAAGTAGGTAATTAAGTTAAAATTAAAATCTTTCTCTCTTTCTTACCAATTTTTGTTTAAAAATACAGTCAACTCTCGATAATTCAAACCTTCGATAACACGAACCTCTCGATAATTCGAAGTATATGCTGAGTCCCTAGAAATACTCTTGATATTTCGAACTAAAACAATACGTTTAGGTACACTCAATATTTCGAAGTAAAATCTGTGACTAGCCAGACTAAAACACGCGGTAATTCGAAGTTATCTTATAAAACTCGACAATTTGATCACGCAATATCATGAACAGTCCTGTTGTAAAAAGGTTTTTTTTCCCCAATGGGGCTGCGCATTGGTAATTAAACCTTTTGCAGGCCTAGTACATTCCTCAGGAGTTGGTACCACTTTTTAGCAGTACACCATATAGGCGTTTCCAATTACAGCAAGCAATTTTGACACCTAGTTTCCTCCACAGAGGGAGGCACCTGAGCTCTTGGTGATGCGAACTTTGTACTAGGATTTAATTTTGCCGAGAGCATCCAAGCCAAACAAACACTCTAAGGATTTTCACATGCCGTATAATCATACGACATGGCCGCTGTCGATTTTCTGCATCAAAAAAATCCACCGACTTGGGCCGGGGTCGAACCCGCAACCTTGGGTGTAGAAGGGCAGCGATAAACCAACCACGCCACCCAGCCGGCTGTAGTAAAAAGGTTGGAGTTACAAGTTTTGCATTGGAGTTAAAAGTTTCCCCTTCCAACTTCGAATTATTGAGAGTCGACTGTATCTATATATATAAAGAAGAAAGCGACTCACTCACTGACTGACTGACTGACTAATCACGAAATCTCTGGAACTATTCAACCTACAGACTTGAAATTTGGTAGACATGTTCCTTTGATAGAGTAGACATCAGCTAAGAAAGGATTTTCCGAAATTCGAAACGCAAGGGGAGTTACGGGGGGTTAAGGGCTTTAATAATAATTGTTTCCATGTTTAAACTACTTGATGTACAATCTTAAAATTGGGTAAGCGGATTCCTTTCAGAGAGTAGAGATCCGCTACAAAATGAGTTTGCTAAAAAACGACCCCCAAGTGGCGTTGCAGGGGCTTAGGGGGCGTTATAGATAATTATTTCTATTTTTAAACTATTTGACGCACTGTCTTTAAATTTGACATATAGATTCCTTTCGTAGAATAATTAACAGTTACAAAAGGGGTTTTGTGAAAACAGATTTCTAAGTGGCGTTGCGGGGGATTAAGGGGCGTAATAGATAAATATATCCGTTTTTAAACTACTTCACCTACCTGCTTGAAAATTGGTAGGTAAGTTTCTTTCCTGGAGTAAATATCCGCTACAAAATGGGTTTTGAGAAAATTGACCCCCAAGGGGTGTTGCGGGGGCGGGGTGTTTAAGGGGCGTTATAAATTCCTATTTTTAAGTTATTAGACGTACAGTCTTGAAACTTAGTAAGCAGATTCCTCTCATAGGGTAGAGATACGCTAACAATGGGTTTCGTGAAAATTGCCCCCAAGTGGCGTTGAGGGGACTTAAGGGGCGTTATAGATAATTATTTCCATTTTTAAACTATTAGACGCGCAGTCTTTATATTTGATAAATATATTTCTTTCATAGAGTAGAGATCAGCTATAAGAAGGTTTTGTGAAAACAGACCTCTAAGTGGCGTTGCAGGGGAAAAAGTGGCGTAAGAGATAAATATTTTCGTTTTTAAACTATTTGACCTACCTGCTTGAAAATTGGTAGGAATGTTTCTTTCATGGAGTAAATATCCGCTACAAAACGGGTTTGGAGAAAATTGACCCCCAAGGGGTGTTTAAGGGCAGATATAAATAATTATTTCTTTTTTTAAACTATTAGACTAACAGTCTTGAAATTTGGTTAGCAGATTCCTCTCATAGGATAGAAATACACTGCAAAATGTGTTTTGTGAAAATCGACCCCTAGGTGGTGTTGCGGGGGTTCAAGGGGCGTTATTGATAATTTTTTTGCATTTTTAATTAATTGGACGCACAGTCTTCAAATTTTGCTAAGCAGATTCCTTTCATAGAGTGCAATTCCCCTACAAAATGGGTTTTGGGAAAACAGACCCAGAAGTGGCGTTATAGATAACTATCCCCATTTTTAAACAATCAGACGTACAGTCTTGAAATTTGATAAGCAGATTCCTTTCGTAAAGTAGAGAACCGCTACAAAATGGGTTTCGCGAATATCAACTATCAAGTTTAATTTTGGGAGATTAAGAGGCGTAATCGATAAATATTTCCGTTTTTAAACTATTTGATCATCCTGCTTGAAAATTGGTAGGCATGTTCCTTTCATGGAATTGAGTTCCTCTAACAAAGAGTAAAACGAAAATTGAC
The DNA here is from genome assembly GCA_019973975.1 of Trichonephila clavata. Lineage (NCBI taxonomy): Eukaryota > Metazoa > Arthropoda > Arachnida > Araneae > Nephilidae > Trichonephila > Trichonephila clavata. The sequence goes on from BMAO01013430.1 coordinate 12,952, forward strand.
CCCCAGGGACGTTTGCGAGGGGTCAAGAGGAGTTACAGAAAAAAATTCCTGTTTTTAATTGTTAGACCCATATACTTGAAATTTGTTAAGCATGTTTCTTTTGTTGAATAGGGATCCACTAAGAATAAATTTTAAGCAAATCAAGTTCTGGGGGGTTGCAGGGAGTTACTGGGACGTATTGACAAAAAAATTACTTTTTTCGAGCTACAAGGACTATAATAATGAAATTTGGTTTGCATTTTTCTTTTGTTGAATTGAAATCCGCTAAGAGCGGTAATTTTGGAAAACGGCTCACAACGGGATTACGGGGATATTTATAATAAAACTTTTGCTTTTTCTGTTAGATTTAGACTTGAAATTTGGCTTGCATGTTCAATTTACGGAGTAGAGATCCACCGAAAAATGGTTTTGCGGGAATCCACTTGGTTTTTGAGTTACGAAAGAGCAAACATCATTCTATGCTTCAATTTTAGAGATTTTTAGAAAATACAAATTAGATGAGTTCTGCCCTTTTTTTTTATCAACAGGTGACAGTTACAGGTAAAAGTATATTTTTCAATTCAATCGAATTCTTAATGCTAGGACTTAGATATCAATAATTTATACATATATATAAGCAGTAAAAATTTATAAAACATCATGAAATACCAAGCGAAGCGGGCGGGTAACAGCTAGTTTATATATACAGTCGACTCTCGATATTTCGAAGTTGAAGGGACCAATGATAAACTTTGAACTATCAAGAGTGTAGGAAAAAGCTCAGAATTACATTAAGAGAAATAATTTTTTCTAACACATTTAAATTTGAAACTTTGCAATAAAACAGCAATTGCATATATATATATATATATATATATATATATATATACATATATATCTATATATATCTTTTAATTATCTGGTCCATCCCTTCAGGACCCACATTTTAATAATAAATTAGCCAGCCGTCTAACGAGAATATTTTAACTACATCTAGCTACCCACTCAGATCATGTGAAGACCATGCATTCAATGTAATAATAATAATGTACTTTTATGACCTTAATTGTAAACCGTACAAATTATCATACAAGTATCAAATTTATTATATGTTACTTTTAAGTAAAAAATATTTTAAGTAATTTTTAAGTAAAAAATATTTTAAGTAATTTTTAAGTAAAAAATACTTTAAGTAATTTTTAAGTAAAAAAATATTTTAAATAACTTTTAAGTAATACGATATATGTGTATTATGTTACTTTTTATAGTTCGGAATGTACTTTGTTTTTCTTCTTTCTAGTATATATTAATTTTTTAATAATCTTTTGTTTTCGACTTTTCAATATACTCGCGCCTCTCATTAAGAATTTTCACGTCTTACCGGGGAGGAGGGGGGGGGGGTGCCTCACAGTTTGAGAAACGCTGGTTTAACGAATTAATGTTTATTCATATGAGTGCAATTCTTAGACCGAAGTGTTTTTGAATCATGATTTATTCTCTAGAATGTTTATTACACTACTGGTATAAACTTTTTGCTGAAGGGAAATGTTAAAATCCAGTCCAGCTTGACGCTGCTTCACTGCCCTAAATTGGTATAACAGCCTGAAAAACGTATCGTGGGTAGCTTAGTGGTTAGAGCACCGGGCACCAGACCGGAAGGCCAGGGTTCGATGCCCGATGCATCTTAATACTTGCCGAGTGCACACGGAGAACGTGCTCGTTAAATCAGTAGGTTCAAATGGTGTCGCCATCTATCGTGTTGTGTGAGCAAAATCGTACTGTTACCTTTTTGAGGGGCTCAAAACTTAGGCCAACGACAGTCGTATCTCTAGCTCGTTGCCATGATGAATTCTGTGGGCCTCGATCTGACTACGTCAGACAGGTGGCATTAGTAACAACAACAAAAACGTATCAGTTTCCCATTTTGCTCAATTGGCATTTCTTTACTTTTGTTTTTGTATTTAGGTTTCAGAACTTTGTTTTTTTTTCTCTGATTTTTAGAATATTTAATTTATCCATCTTTTCTTTAATTAATTTTAGTTATTATTATTATTATGTGAATTAATACATTTAAAATCATGATATTTAAGAAACTATTTATGTAATTCACTCTTTATTATTATGCAATGCTATAATCCCCAAATTAATTTAATCCAAAACTGGTTGAATAAATATTGAACTAAAAAAATTAAAATAAGACTATTACTGTTTTTTTACGTTTTTATTTTTTTAGTGATACAGACTATAGAAAATTTTATGTTTAAAGAAAAAATACTTTTCAGGGGAAAAAAATAAATAAAATGTACCTTAAATAAAATTTTAGATAGTATGATTAGATGTAAATGATTTGTTTTTTCAATTTTAGCAGCATCTTAAAAGTTTTTCAAAAGACAATTACATAATGAAAATTTTCTAGTATTTTGCAAACTAAATTTTCTTCAGTGTATTTACTCCATATAATAAATAACTATACAAAGTTTCGGGGTATCATCCATTTAAATTTGCTGACATGAATTTCTATCTTAAAAAAAAGAATAAAGAAAGCAAGAAACTACTTGAAAAGTTACAAAATAATTAGAGTAAGGGAGAATTTATAAAACAAAATGAAGTAAAATAGATGATTTTGTACTAGGACTAGTCTTTTTTACGCATTTATTTTGTTATTGCTGGGTTCACTTGTGTAAGATGATCTTAAGCATTCAAAGAGTTTCAGACAACTTTTAAAAATTCTGAGTTGAAGAGAAAGGTATTTTGGAAGGGTTTATATCTAATTCCCACTGCTAATACTTAAAGAACCTTTAACAATAATCATAATTTTTGTATTAAATCAAATGTTATCGCTCCGAATTGTGCACTTTAAGGGGAAACTATTTTTTATTAGAAAACGTTCTAGAATGGATATTCTTTGAAATTATACGCATGAGCATAATAACTTATTTGCATGAGGTATATTTTCGTCCCATTTAACTCTTTAGAGAAAGGCCTTAAATAAATGAATAAAGGAGAATTTATTTTCATTGCATTGCTAACTGATTCAGCTTACTAATTCTATTATTTAGAAAATGAATAGATAAATACTGTATGTTCGAATTAACTAAAACAATTTTTTGTCAATTATTTGTAAGCCATTTAAAACTAGATTTATCTGCCTTGAAGTGATAATAATGTTCAACTTTACCAGCATCAAAGCCATTTCATAGGCTTATCTTCGTTTGTGAGCATTTGAGTGTAAATTTGGATCATTTTAATTGTATTTATTTTGAAATTGATCTCGACAAAAAAACCATCTCATAAATATGCTTCGTGAAAAAACAAAACTTTCAGTTTGTGAGAGTCATTTTTATTTTATTAAAGTATTTTTGTTGTTTCAGCTTGACTAAAATCAAACTGCATAATTTTTTTTAATCCATCAGAAAAAATAGGCTTGAAAATGTCAAACTTTTTTGGAAAACTTTTGGTCTTTGAGTGAGATCAAATAAAAGTCGATACTATTTCGTTTTTCAGGAATATCAAAGAAAGGAGAAATTCTTTCAAAACTGGATTTCTGAACTTTGAAAGAGTGAAGGACGTTAGCTATCTAAATGTGGCACGTTTTTCTGTTTATAGAGAAAAAAAGAATATTCGGGTTTCTTATAAGGATTTCCATTGTAAAGAAGAATAAGAATATTTGAGAAATTTCGGAATTGTGATATTCCGGTAATCCACGTTTTCAGATGCTTTTATGTGCTAAGTTTAACTTTTAACTAAGAGAAACATTTTGGATTCTTTTAAAAACTAAATTATGTAAAGCCATTATTTAAAGAAGATGTAGATTTTTTTTTTGTTAAGAAGTACTGTATTTTAAAAAATTGAAAGAGTAATTAAATTCTACAACTTATCCGTTACTAAATTGCCTTGAAAATTGCTTGTCTTTTATGATTAAAAATAATTATCCAACCTGTAATAATGTATTTGCACGTAAGATTGCATGTCATTAATATCTAAGACAAAACAAGTGTTAAAAATTGCTCTCAAATATGGTTTATTATAAGAAGTGTTCAGTAAGCCACCTCCTCGGTTAATCTGTTGGGAAATATATAAAAATTTCATTATCAGGCAATATGACTTTGAATGCTTGCAAGGTTGACAAATCAAATGACGTTTTTAGATCTCAATTAAATTATAAAGCTTTCATACATTTCCTGCGAATATTGTGCAATATGATTGTAATGAATTCACGTTATTTATTTTTTTAATTTTAGTGAGTTCTATCAGAAAATCAAAACTACTTATTTACAAATCATTGACAAGGCATGTGCTACAGAAACGTGAGCAATGACTCAGATACACAAGGAGACTTTTTCTGTATTTAAAGTATAGTCCTTAGAAGTATTTGGGGGGGGGGCTTAAAATGTGATATCATTTGGAGAAGAGCCAATTTAAAAAACTTATGATTTATTTTTATTTTTTATTATTATTAAAATTAATTATGGAACAAATTTAAAACATTTATAAACTTTTAATGATGACGGACGGATGGATTGTCTAGAAAAAGATATGAAATCTATTAATTTTTGGAACTGGAAAAGAGAGTCAGGCCACATGAACAGGACATCCTGGAATGGAATTGTTAGGAAGATCAAGGCCAACTCTGGACTGCCATGCCATTGAGGAAAGACGTAAATTTCAACGGTCTTTTTGGACGCACATTATTTTCCACAGACTGAAAATTTAGAACTACTGCACTCCTAAGAACACAAACATGATTCAAATTAATCTCTGTGTAATACGGATGCGATGTAATGGTACCTAGCTCAAAGATGTGAAACATTGTTCGGCAATTGCACATAATGATTTCCCATACACTTTAGCCATACCTTCGACGTTCCTGGACATTCTGTGCTGCATAATATGTTCTCTCTATTTCTATACTGGCGGCCAGAATCATTTGTACCTGTGAAACAGAATTTGTCAGAGAACATCACTTGACCACTAACTAAGTAGACCTTCCCTACATTATTTAATGATCAACCACACACACACACACAAATAACACTTTACTGTTCATTAAAACAGTATTGTAGTTTATAATTGTTTTAATACTTTGAATTACTCCTTCCCAAGATGCCTCTTTTAACCTAGTTATTTAGAACAAAATGATGTAGAGACGGTGCCTAAATAAGTATCTTACATTGGTTAACTTATTAATAAAATTCGTTAATTTCATTAATTTCCTCTCGAAATCCAAAACATGCAGAAAATTGTAATAAATGATGAAAGTAACTACTTATCGCTTGTTGTTACTTTAATCATATAAAAAGTCATTTAATAAAAAAGCTTACATCAAGTAGCTTAAATGTTACAATTTAGCAAAAAGTTAAGGTTAAAATATATGTCTCCAAATGAAAAACATAATAAGAAACATATGTGAATAAGATTTTTTTTTTTTTTGGAAATTCAATGATTGCTAACACATTTTTATAAATAGCTATATTGGGGGTACAAGTCCGTAAGTTATAAATAAATAAATTTTTAATAAAGTCGCATTATAGAATGGAATACCTTATGCTTCTTTAACAACTTTTTTAATGTATGCTTCAAATTTAATTGTTTTCTAACCCATCATTTTAATCTAAGAAGTGAATTTTTACTAAAAAATTGTATGCTAGTCGGAAGTTACATATAAATCCGTACACACTATAATTTAGTATGCACTGGGTTATTGATATATATTGATAATTAATTTTAATTTATTTCCTACGAAATAAGTATACAGGTTGCTTAAAATGTTTCGGGAATGATGTGGTGCAAGTAATTTCAAACGAATAAATTACTCTTAGTCTACTAATTTTTGGGGGGGGGGGGAAACTCCTTTTATAAGTAACTAAACATATAATGTATTCTAACAAATTTTCAAAAAAAAAAAAATATTTTTAGTGCACATGACTTCAAAATCTTACAGATTAACTACGATAAAGTCCGGCGTATACCACGCATTTTGAATACAAAAAAGGAGATCTAAATTAAAGGGCGCGCGTTACACTCCGGGTTCAAACAAAAAAATTCTAAAAGTAAAAAAAAAAAAAAAAAAAAAAAAAAGATGAGCATATATATCAATATATATAAAAGCGACTCACTCACTGACTGACTGACTAATCACGAAATCTCTGGAACTATTCAACCTACAGACTTGAAATTTGGTAGACATGTTCCTTTGATAGAGTAGACATCAGCTAAGAACGGATTTTCCGAAATTCGAAACGCAAGGGGCGTTACGGGGGATTAAGTGCTTTAATAATAATTGTTTCCATGTTTAAACTACTCGATGTACAATCTTGAAATTGGGTAAGCGGATTCCTTTCAGAGAGTAGAGATCCGCTACAAAATGAGTTTGGTGAAAATCGACCCCCAAGTGGCATTGCAGGGGCTTAGGGGGCGTTATAGATAATTATTTCCATTTTAAAACTATTTGACGCACTGTCTTTAAATTTGATATATAGATACCTTTCGTAGAATAATGATCAGTTACAAAACGGGTTTTGTGAATACAGACTTCTAAGTGGCGTTGCGGGGGATTAAGGGGCGTAATAGATAAATATATCCGTTTTTAAACTACTTCACCTACCTGCTTGAAAATTGGTAGATAAGTTTCTTTCCTGGAGTAAATATCCGCTACAAAATGGGTTTTGGGAAAATTGACCCCCAATGGGTGTTGCGAGAGCGGGGGGTTTAAGGGGCGTTAAAAATTCCTATTTTTAAGTTATTAGACGTACAGTCTTGAAACTTAGTAAGCAGATTCCTCTCATAGGGTAGAGATACGCTAAAAATGGGTTTCGTGAAAATTGCCCCCAAGTGGCGTTGAGGGGACTTAAGGGACGTTATAGATAATTATTTCCATTTTTAAACTATTAGACGCACACAGTCTTTATATTTGATAAAGAGATTTCTTTCATAGAGAAGAGATCAGCTATAAGAAGGTTTTGTGAAAACAGACCTCTAAGTGGCGTTGCAGGGGAATAAGTGGCGTAAGAGAAAAATATTTTCGTTTTAAACTATTTGACCTACCTGCTTGAAAATTGGTAGGAATGTTTCTTTCATGGAGTAAATATCCGCTACAAAACGGGTTTGGAGAAAATTGACCACCAAGGGGTGTTGCGGGGGGTTAAGGGTAGATATAAATAATTATTTCTTTTTTTAAACTATTAGACTCACAGTCTTGAAATCTGGTTAGCAGATTCCTCTCACAGGATAGAAATACACTGCAAAATGTGTTTTGTGAAAATCGACCCCTAGGTGGTGTTGCGGGGTTCAAGGGTCGTTATTGATAATTTTTTTGCAATTTTAATTAATTGGACGCACAGTCTTCAAATTTTGCTAAGCAGATTCCTTTCATAGAGTGCAATTCCCCTACAAAATGGGTTTTGTGAAAAAAGACCCAGAAGTGGCGTTGCGGGGGCTCAAGTGGCGTTATAGACAATTAAACCCATTTTTAAACTGTTAGACGTACAGTCTTGAAATTTCATAAGCGGATTCCTTTCGTAAAGTAGAGAACCGCTACAAAATGGGTTTCGCGAATATCAACTACCAAGTTTAATTTCGGGAGATTAAGAGGCGTAATCGATAAATATTTTCATTTTTAAACTACTTGATCATCCTGCTTGAAAATTGGTAGGCATGTTCCTTTCATGAAATAGAGTTCCTCTAACAAAGAGTAAAATGAAAATTGACCCCCAAAGATGTTTGCGAGGGGTCAAGAGGAATTACAGAAAAAAAAATCCTGTTTTTAATTGTTAGACCCATATACTTGAAATTTGTTAAGCATGTTTCTTTTGTTGAATAGGGATCCACTAAGAATAAATTTTAAGCAAATCAAGTTCTGGGGGGTTGCAGGGGGTTACTGTGACGTATTGACAAAATAAATTACTTTTTTCGAGCTACAAGGACTATAATAATGAAATTTGGTTTGCATTTTTCTTTTGTTGAATTGAAATCCGCTAAGATTGGTAATTTTGGAAAACGGCTCTCAACGGGATTACGGGGATATTGATGGTAAAACTTTGTTTTTTTTTCTGTTAGATTTAGACTTGAAATTTGGCTTGCATGTTCAATTTACGGAGTAGAGATCCACCGAAAATTGGTTTTGCGGGAATCCACTTGATTTTTGAGTTACGAAAGAGCAAACATCATTCTATGCTTCAATTTTAGAGATTTTTAGAAAATACAAATTAGATGAGTTCTGCCCTTTTTTTTTATCAACAGGTGACAGTTACAGGTAAAAGTATATTTTTCAATTCAATCGAATTCTTAATGCTAGGACTTAGATATCAATAATTTATACATATATATAAGCAGTAAAAATTTATAAAACATCATGAAATACCCAGCGAAGTAGGCGGGTAATAGCTAGTATATATACATATATATATATATATATATATATATATATATATATATATATATATATAAAGGAGAAAAGCGACTGACTGACTGACTGACTGACTGACTAATCACGATATCTCCGGAACTATTCAACCTACAGACTTGAAATTTGGTAGACATGTTCCTTTTATAGAGTAGACGTCAGCTAAGAACGGATTTACCGAAATTCAAAACGCAAGGGGCGTTAAAGGAGTTAAGGGGCGTTATAAATAATTGCTTCCATGTTTAAACTACTTGATGTACAATCTTGAAATTGGGTAAGCAGATTCCTTTCAGACAGTAGAGATCCGCTACAAAATGAGTTTGGTGAAAATTGACCCCCAAGTGGCGTTGCAGGGGCTTAGGGGGCGTTATAGATAATTATTTCAATTTTTAAACTATTTGACGCACTGTCTTTAAATTTGATAAATAGATTCCTTTCGTAGAATAATGATCAGTTACAAAACAGGTTTTGTGAAAACAGACTTCTAAGTGGCGTTGTGGGGGATTAAGGGGCGTAATAGATAAATATATCCGTTTTTAAACTACTTCACCTACCTGCTTGAAAATTGGTAGGTAAGTTTCTTTCCTGCAGTAAATATCCGCTACAAAATGGGTTTTTAAAACATTGACCCCAAGGGGTGTTGCGGGGGGTTTAAGGGGCGTTATAAATTCCTATTTTTAAGTAATTAGACGTACAGTCTTGAAACTTAGTAAGCAGATTCCTCTCATAGGGTGAGATACGCTAAAAATGGGTTTCGTGAAAATTGCCCCCAAGTGGCTTTGCGGGACTTAAGGGGCGTTATAGATAATTATTTCCATTTTTAAACTATTAGACGCACAGTCTTTATATTTGATAAATAGATTTCTTTCATAGAGTAGAGATCAGCTATAAGAAGGTTTTGTTAAAACAGACCTCTAAGTGGCGTTGCGGAGGATTAAGGGGCGTAATAGATAAATATATCCGTTTTTAAACTACTTCACCTACCTGCTTGAAAATTGGTAGGTAAGTTTCTTTCATGGAGTAAATATCCGCTACAAAATGGGTTTTTAAAAAATTGACCCCCAAGGGGTGTTGCGGGGGTGTGGGGTTTAAAGGGCGTTATAAATTCCTATTTTTAAGTAATTAGACGTACAGTCTTGAAACTTAGTAAGCAGATTCCTCTCATAGGGTAGAGATACGCTACAAAATGGGTTTCGTGAAAATTGCCCCCAAGTGGCTTTGCGGGACTTAAGGGGCGTTATAGATAATTATTTCCATTTTTAAACTATTAGACGCACAGTCTTTATATTTGATAAATAGATTTCTTTCATAGAGTAGAGATCAGCTATAAGAAGGTTTTGGGAAAACATACCTCTAAGTGGCGTTGCGAGGGATTAAGTGGCGTAATAGATAAATATTTTCGTTTTTAAATTACTTGACCAACCTGCTTGAAAATTGGTAGGAATATTTCTTTCATGGAGTACATATCCGTTACAAAACGGGTTTGGGGGAAATTGACCGCCAAGGGGTGTTGCGGGGGGTTAAGGGCAGATATAAGTAATTATTTCTATTTTTAAACTATTAGACGCACAGTCTTGAAATTTGGTGAGAAGATTCCTCTTATAGGATAGAGATACACTACAAAATGTGTTTTGTGAAAATCGACCCCTAGGTGGCGTTGCGGGGGTTCAAGGGGCGTTATTGATAAATTTTTTTGCATTTTTAATTTATTGGACGCACAAATTTTGCTAAGCAGATTCCTTTCATAGAGTGCAATTCCCCTACAAAATGGATTTTGTGAAAACAGACACCGAAGTGGTATTGCGGGGGCTCAAATGGCGTTATAGATAACTATTAGACGTACAGTCTTAAAATTTGATAAGCTGATTCCTTTCGTAGAGAACCGCTACAAAATGGGTTTTGCGAATATCAACTACTAAGTTTAATTTCGGGAGATTAAGAGGCGTAATCGATAAATATTTCCATTTTTAAACTATTTGATCATCCTGCTTGAAAATTGGTAGGCATGTTCCTTTCATGGAATACAATTCCTCTAACAAAGAGTAAAACGAAAATTGACCCCTAAGGATGGTTGCGAGGGGTCAAGAGGAGTTACAGAAAAATATTCCTGTTTTTAATTGTTAGACCCATATACTTGAAATTTGTTAAGCATGTTTCTTTTGTTGAATAGGGATCCACTAAGAATAAATTTTAAGCAAATCAAGTTCTGGGGGGTTGCAGGGGGTTACTGGGACGTATTGACAAAAAAAAAATACTTTTTTCGAGCTACGAGGACTATAATAATGAAATTTGGTTTGCATTTTTCTTTTGTTGAATTGAAATCCGCTAAGAGCGGTAATTTTGGAAAACGGCTCTCAACGGGATTACGGGGATATTTATAGTAAAACTTTTGCTTTTTTCTGTTAGATTTAGACTTGAAATTTGGCTTGCATGTTCAATTTACGGAGTAGAGATCCACCGAAAATTGGTTTTGTGGGAATCCACTTGGTTTTTGAGTTACGAAAGAGCAAACATCATTCTATGCTTCAATTTTAGAGATTTTTAGAAAATACAAATTAGATGAGTTCTGCCCTTTTTTTTTATCAACAGGTGACAGTTACAGGTATAAGTATATTTTTCAATTCAATCGAATTCTTAATGCTAGGACTTAGATATCAATAATTTATACATATATATAAGCAGTAACAATTTATAAAACATCATGAAATACCCAGCGAAGCGGGCGGGTAACAGCTAGTAATTAATAAGAATGAGATAAAAAGCATAAAATTTTTAAATGTTAATTAGTAAAATTTTGTATGAATAATTCTAAGACATGCAATTCAAAACTTTTAAAGAATCAGAACGGAAAAAATAATAACGCACATGAAATTGAAACGTTAAGAAATATTAAACATAATAATAATTTAAATGATTCTATGAAACAAATGGGAAAACTGTACTCAAATATAACTAATAATTGTATAAAAATAACCCTGTCTATATTACAGCTATAGACAAGTAAGTTTTGTTTTTAGTTTTGGATTTCAAAAATTGTATAATAATTTCTTAGGGGACGTTTTATTATTGAACCTTCATTTTGCCATCTCTTCCAACAAATAATTCCAGAATCATCCTCCATTTTTAAACGTTCGCATGGGTGAATAGAATCTTAACAGAATTGGTTTCAAACTCTAATGATCTTAGAATTAATAAGTATTCCTTTTTTCCATCTAAATCAAGGGAATCTTTCTAATTTTACATGATTATCAAAAGTGTTCGCTTCCTGGAAGATCAATTGGAATCAAGATCCGATGGCTGTGAAGGAATATTCATTTTTACAAAAGGAAAAGTTGTCCTACCACGCAGGCAAGGGACCGAGAAAGTTCTATTTCAGTGTGTACAAATAAAAATACACTACGTGCTTCCTAAACATTAACATGAAATCTACAATATTACGTACACATTTGCTCCAGATTAAAAATCTACAGGAAGAAATTGTTTCGTTTGCATCGTAAGCTAGACTGATCTCACTGCAGAAAGGATTTTCCGTGAAAATGCCTCGAGGTGTGGCAAACCAATAAAAATTATATAGGTATACATTTCTATAAATCCTGCGTCTAGTTTTGTTCCTACAGCAGTGCACACCAATATCTATCTCCAAATAACCCATAATAAATTTTTTTCCCTATCAGTGCGTCTCACGAGTTCTGATTTTTTGCGTGCACCCACACCTACCGTCCAACATTTTAAAATTTTCTCCACAGAAGGGCAAAACATTTTCAATCGGAAATTAAGCTTAGGAATTTATTTGAATTCGTCTTACTAACATTTCACCAAATAGTTGCAAATTTTTCACATTTTTTGAAAAAAAAATTTGGTTTTTCACTGTGGAGAAGAGTGTAAAAGTGACTTGTGGGTTTTCATTATAAGGAGTCGGTAAATGTTCTAAGAGAACGTCCTCAATCTTTTGAGAATTTAAAAATAAATAAGTTTGTGCTCATTTTATACATAACTCAAACTACTAAACACCCGATGTATTCAATCTATAAAGGCTCAAAGTCCTCCTGTTGGCGTGGTGTAGTAGTTTGTAGAGGGGTTAGCCGGCTCAGGTGTCGTTCTCGCCATTTGATCGATGATCTAAAGAACGAGGTGATGTTAATGAAAAAAATCAAATCGTCATCCATGAAAAGGAGGCTTCAAGTAAACCTACCCGATAAGAACACTACCCAAGGAACGTACAAAGAATAAATACTATCAATGATCTGTAATTCAGATCTGATATCCTGGTCGGCTATTTTATCAGATGCTGAAACATAATCTTCGGTAGGAAGAAAGAACCCATTGAAAAAGTATAACTCTCCGCAAGACAACACTGGTAGAAGGCTTAGCGAATATTACTACTTCGGAATTTTAAAAAAAAATTGTAAAACACCTTTACCTTTTTCAAATTTGAAAAAAACATGGAGCCTAAAAAAAAAACCATATTAAAAGCCAAAAATAAATATAAATGAAATCATCGAGTAAATTTAGCAATGGAAGAAGTGGTTTTGGGACAGATTTTTTAAACACAGGCCATTATATAGGAAAATTTTCTGATTAAATACTCTCTTTGAATGCGATAAAAAAAACTATTTTTTCACATTTATTGTGTTATGTTAAAAGGAGAAATTAGATTTATGTAAAAAAAATATATTATTTTCCAATTGCTTGAAAATTTTAAGAAACCTGAAGGAACATAAATTAATTATATTCGTTAATTACGAATTTACATTAAATACAGAGCAAGGTTATCTTTTTAATCAAAAGGCCAATGTTTTTTTTTTATTCAATCTAGTTTGTTCGATCAGAGAAAATCATTTCGTTTCATAGTAAGTAGTAGGTATGAATGTATTCTAAATTTCAATCACAATAAGTATGCATCTGTTCTTAGCTAATATTTCGCTATAATTTGAAAATGTTAAATAAATTGCCGAAGGAATTTACCAACGATTAAAGTAATGTTTTACGTATACAAGAGACAAATTTTTTTTAAAAAATTAGATAAATTTATAGAAACATTTTTAGGATGCATTCAAACTTAGAAAAAGCACATTTAGGAGCATTAATCAACCAAACAATATTTACGAAAAGTGTTTAGAAAAAAAAATAATTAAATTAGTACGCACCCCATAAATTGTTCAAAAGGCTTTAAAATATTCCATTGGACTTAGGAAATATTATTTTTTAATGTTTGTCTTGTAAAAAAGATGCATCCAGATATTTTTTACGCTATATTAAACGCCGTCTTTTCATGCATTAACTAAAATCTTAAGAAATTACAGAAGAGTAAAAAATAGATACCTTCTAAAAAAACTATTTGAAATGAAAATGAATAGTCTTTAGCTCTTCAAATATAGCTCTATCTTTTCTTGACTCCACGCATGCGAGGATCGCGAAAGTCACTCTCCAGGTGGAGTCTATGACGCTGAACCGGAACATACAGAATATGGAATGGCTTATAGAAAATATCTGTAAGAGATTTGCTGGTTATGACCTGAAATAGCCGGAATTTCGTTTGTTTGGGGCAACGTACAGGGACGGACCCCGAGCACTGGGTGGGTCTCCTGAATTTTTAATTTGTTGTTCTGAAAAAGTCCTATTACCCTATTTTCTAAAACTCATATGAACGAAACATCCAATGTCACGGATTATTATATCTTGATACAACAGATATTTTCAGTAAGTGAGTGAGTAAATATTAACGTCGCACTATTCAGCTACACGAACACTTTTGGCGACGGACACTACAATTTTGAACCATGGTCTAGTGACGAGGATGACACCTTAATTGGCATCCCCCTCTCCTAAATACCCCACCACATCAACGGGGGGGGGGAGGTTTGAGCCTCGATACGTTTAACGTGCATCGGCCTCGCTTTGCTCGGCGAGTCTTCAGCGGTACTACCTCGAACTCATGACACGCCACCTTCGAGTTCGTTGCCTTGACCACTAGGCTGCTGCGGCCAGAATTTCCCTGTGAAAAAAAAACGGGAAAAGGAACATATTCGAAAAGGCCGGGCAACTGGTAATTATATTATGTATTAAATAATAGTAATTAGATAAACAATTTACTCATGCATAATTCAAGCATGTATTCCCATTTCGAAAGCGTTAAATGTGTTTCACGAAATCTATCTATAATTCTAAAGGAGAGGTTATTACTATTTAGAGGGTATTTTAGTAAATGTGAGTAATGAGAACAAATATTAAAATACGTAATGCATTGTTTATGCTGCTAAAATTTTTTTTAGAAATATCGGGGCATGGAAGAACCGTAAACATGGAAGAACACATAAAATGTTAACCACATTTTTATATACATACCACATATTACGCACGGCATTTTTGACATCAAACGATTAAAAATTCGTACAGAAGATTAACGGTTTAAAATATACATTCTTCAAGAGAACGGGTAAAAAAAAAAAATTCTACGAACGGAAGTTAATTCGTACGGCACATTATAAACACAGAGAAAAAAAAATATCGCATGTCCTTTTATTACCCTATATACACTTCGTACATAAAAAAACTTGTTCGAAACTTCATATATTAGGCACTTTTTATAGAGAGAGAGTCTTTATTCGAAAAATCTTCTTTTCACTAAAAAAATTGTTAAAATGATACTGTAACGAAAAATAGACTTTCAGATGTCCTAATATTAAGGAATAAACTTGCAATAAAAAATATTTTTATTCAATATCAACTGAATTAAAGTTTAAATTTTTTTTCTAAAAAATTAGGAAATTTTTAGTTAATATGAAAATTTTTAATCAGAATTCAATTTCTGTCAATTTATTAAGATCATCATTAACAACTCAACATTGCAATTTTAAAAAAGAACATTTACTATAAGAAACAATGTTTCTAACATCAATTGCTTAGAGGCCATGGTAGCCTAGTGGTCAAGGACTCGTGGTTGGTGTGTCATGAGTTCGAGCCCAGTGCCACTAAAAACCGGCCTTGTAGGGGAGCGATGTACGTTAAATCAGTCGAGAGCTCGAACGTCCTCCCTTGGTGTAGTGTGGTATTTAGGAAAGGGTGTGAAAGCTCAAGTGACGTCCTCTTCACGTGACCATGGTTCAAAATTACGAGGTCCGTCGTCACAAGCACTCATGTAGCTGAACAGTGCGACGTTAATATCCACTCACATGAATTACTCGGCACGTATGACCGAAAAAGGAGTTTTCACACAATTAATTTCTAATATAATCCTGTTTGACATTTGTATATCGCATAGTTCAGTAGATTCGCATTTATTGTAGAATCATTTATACGCAATACTGGAACAAAATATTAGAGTAATGAAAACAATAACGTAGATGCAACCGAGCTCCAATGATATATTCCAAGAAATAATATAGAATATTATTATTCACGAGAATCCGGTAAGACTTTTTAAAGATAAAATGCAACCCTTAAAGAAGAAAACGAAGAAAACATATTGAGGTTACTTTTGCATTCAATAAACAATATTTTATAATTCTTTGAAATCTGAAAATATCACGACCGAGAAAATGCAATTGGAGTATCTCATTGCAGACAAAAACACGTTCGTATGAAGAAACAATTATAATTGTACTAATACTTTTACAATCAGAAAATCACATACGCCATTCCATTCATTAGAAATTATTATGAAAAGCTTTAAAAAAAATTTAATTTTGACGAGTAGCAATTTATGTCGATTATTTTCACTAAAATCAAAAATTTATAAAAACTTGAACCAAGTTTCCTAAGTTTAAAAAATAAGAATAATAATACTGATAAATTTTTAGCCTTAACCATCTAGAAATTATCAGTTGAATAAAAAAATGAAGAAAGAAAAAAGGGTCCGATAGATGATCGTCATCACATTGAACCCAGTAGCATATAAATTCACTGTATTTATAGTTTAAAAAACATTTTAATCTTTTATACAAAATATAACAAAAGTTACAATTACAAATTACACCTGCACAAAATTTCATGTTTTAGAAAACAATAAATAGTCTTTCGACAAAATCGATAGAGTGCGAATATTACGAGAGAATCTTACTGTTCCTATGTAAGAAACATTAAGAATGTAATTCACTTGGCCGACCCCCAAACCTCGGGACCCGGATCTGTATCGGTCCGTGAATCAAATGGTACCGGACCGCCCAAGGAACATTCAATTATTTCTAATATATTTATTGTGGGGCATTTTTCTCGAGTTGGCGTGACATGGAAAACACTTTATATTAATTTTTTGGTGCAACTCTATTTTATTCCGAAGGCATAGATAAATACAAATCAATGCAAATTATTAAATTAAAATAAGCTGAAAGGTAAACAATCAACATCCAACCCCCTCAGCGGGCCGCTCTAAAATTATCGATACCAGCTCAGTGTCATTCCTTGTCATTTGGCGTGGCTCAAAAGTACGAACTACGCCATCATTAGACCTCAGGTAGCTTCGAAAGGTGACGTTAATGAACAATGAATGCTTAATGAATCGAGCCAACAATTGAGAAAATAGTGTTGTCCACCATTTGAAACACTTTCAATCATTCCTTTGGAAAGCACCTCCGCTAGCTTCTTTCTTTTCGCTTCATTTCAAAGCAATGTAGAATTTTCAAAGCCCCTACCGCAAATCATTACAATTTTTGATTTCTAATTGTTCCTCTGTTCGAAATACTAATACCGTCATTTACTTCGCCGATGCTCTAAGTCAGTGATCCCCAAACCACGGGACCTACACCGGTCTGGGGATCAAACGGCCACCCAAAGAGAACATTCATTTATTTCTATTCTATTGACTGTGGTGCATTTCTCTCGAGTGGGTGGGACATGGAAAACACTTTATATATTTCATTTTAAAACACTTAGTATGCATTTTTGGGTGTAATTGTATTTTATTCTGAAGGCGTAGATAAATACAGCTAAATTCAAATTATTAAATCATAACAATCTAAAAAATAAACAATCAACGCCCAACCCCTTTAGCAGTCGCGGTAAAATTATCAGTTCAAGTGTTATCCTCGTCACTTGGCGTGGCTCAAAGTACGAGGTCCGCCGTCATTAGACCTCGGGTAGCTTCGAAAGGTGACGTTAATGAACGACGAGTGATTAATGAATCGAGCAAACAATTGAGAAAATAGTGTTGTCCAACATTTGAAACACTTTCAATCGCGCCATTGGAAAGCACCTCCGTTAAAAAAAAAACTTCTGTTTTTTTTTTTTTTTTTTTTTTTCGTTTTCTTAAAAGCAATGTAGAATTTTCAAGAATTTAGCCACAAGTAATTACAATTTTTATTGATTTAGAGATATTTCTTGCATGGACTGACTACACTAAATTCCCGAACGTAGTACGTAAAAATTATGTTTTGTCAATAGAATTATATAAAATACTCTCATTGCATACAAATATTATTTGCTTCTTTATTTTCTCTTGATTTGTATAATCTGTTGGGTTCGAAATTAATTTCGCTTACGAAAATTCAATTTTTTTTCCAGAAAAAATATATGAGCAAACATATAATTACATTATTTTATTACTGTTTCACAAAT
>BMAO01013431.1:0-32364 GCA_019973975.1 Trichonephila clavata
CTAGTCGTATTCACGACCAGTAAATTCTTCCATAACTAAAATAGAAATTCTGTTGCAAACAAATGAATTTTAAAATCACATTGGATGGACAATTTTTATTCCCTAAGACGATAATCTATATGCGTTATATTCCTATATAATTTAGTAATCAATAAAGTCTTTCTTCAAAGAGAGAATAGGAGAGAAGACAATCGTCCACATTCCCCATGATTGAGTGTTTTATAACTGTTGAAATCCCATTGGCTAATTCCTAAAAGGAATGGTGTAATTGCTTGATAACCAATAAGGAGCTAAAGAACCGATTCTTAAAGACGGAATAACTTTCTCTTTTTATTTTCTTTGAGATTCTCAAAATTATATTTCATTTGCAAAAAATCTTGTTTTCTCGCCTTGTAGCAGATAAAACAAGTATTTGAAGTTGACGAGCATATTTATACATTACAAGGTAAGTAAAACTGCCTAATGAAAAGTGTTTAAATATATTTGATATATATTTAGAATACAATTGCATTTTTTATTGTTTTTAAAGTTAATTATCTAATCTGATTTTGATAGAAATTTTTAAATTTTTTTTTAAGTAAAACATACTGTATCTTTCCTTAAATGCTATTCAGTGAGAAATATTTTGATGAGTACCTTTGACATGTACCTTTCCATGAGAAATATTTTGATGAATTTGGATAGAGGAGATTTGATGATTTTTTTTCCTTCAGCAAATTATCCGTGAGGCATAATTATCTGAATAGTGAGCTCTAAAACACAAAAATTTCTAATTTCTTTGCGATTCTAAGTTATTAATATCTTGATAAGAGAGACGAAAAGAGAATCCAAAGTTAAAATTGTAAATTCTATATTCCCATGATAGAGACGTATTGAATAAATGAAACACGCCATTGTCAATATCATGTTGCAAATAAATCTTTATTTAAGATTAACTTATAACAGAAGAGGAGAAGTATTTGTACTTATAATTTTTATCATTGTTTTCATGACATTAAAAATATTTTTTTTGTACAATTTTGTTGTTGTTAATACAAAGTTGGAATTTATTGTTGCTCAGAGTTCCTTGCTTGAATTTGATAAGCTCTTTGTAAACTTTTGAAATAACTAATAGAAATAGTTAAGTGTCTTCTCAATAATTAACTTTATTTCTGATTTCTTAATATTGTTTATTACTTTTATGTTTTAGAGGGGAAAAACTTCCAATGAGAAATAATTTAATTCGTTTATGAATGTTCTAATATAATTAATTAACCTAATTATGAGCATTTTTTAAATGTTTTATATGCATCCGTTATTGGAAAATATCAATTTATTTGATATCAGCTCACTAACTGAAGAAAACGTTAAAGATATTTTAACAGAAGCAAGAGTTTTACCAGAAAAAATTTCGGCTCCAATGTGTCCCACTTGTGGAAGTGAAACCTCAGCAAATAGAGATTCCAGCCGAAAATTAGGTTGGATGTGGATATGTAAAAAAAAAAAAATCAATTGAAATGTGCTCGGGAAAGGTAAAAAAAGTTAAGCCAATGTATAGATATTGGAAACGTTTTCATGTTTTTTCGAAATGTTAATTTTTAAAAAATATGACATACTCACGCACATACATATTTTTATATATATATATTTGAAAAAATTGAGTTTCATACTAGGATTTTAACTTTTAAATTAATAATATGAATTTTTTTATAATACGTATACGGTTATTTATGTGTGAGCAGGGCATTGTTCCTATTTGATAATTAAAAGGTACTTCAGTGTCAATGTATTCGTTCAAAACCCCATGAAGTGAAGTAATTTTATATTTAAGTGTAAGTGCTATAAGAATATTTGAAATTATAGATAACAAGGGACAATGTAAATGTTCATGAAAATTATGCCAAAAAAATGCAAAAAATTAAAACTGAAAAAATTATTTTTAAAAAAAATTATGTGTGATTAAAATTATTTATTTATTAAAAATCATTCATAATAAATTTCGTAATCAACAAAAAAAATTTTTGATTTTTGTTTTATGTTCATATAATATATGTATTAACCACACAAATATTTTGAAACGTTTTGTTATTGTATTATTTTATAGATATATTTTTTTCAGGTGAACCCAACATCAAACACTTTTTTCGAGAATGTAAAAATTCATATACTAGATGTTTTCGTATTAATTGTATGTTTTATCGTCAAACTGCAAATTAGTTTAGTCTTGGAGCAATTGAATATGTTCCGAAGAAGAAGAGGACAACCACAGATGAGTTGGGCTACGATTGTAGACTTTTACTCCAGGCTAAGAGAAGTGGCAGAAATCATTGGATCTCATCACGATAAGCTTCTTGGAGGACCAGGTGAGATAACAATTTCTTCTCTAATAATTTATATGTTCGTTTCATTTAGGAAGTATTTCGGTTAAAGTATGAGTTGTGTTTCAGGAAAAACAATTCTTTTAGATGAGACATTCTTAACAAAAAGAAAGTACAATAAAGGTAGAAAAACGAAAACTATGACCCAAGTCGTATTCGGAATATATTGTCGGTAAGATATTAATACGATTTTTGATTTATTTTTAGATTTGAAAAATTAATGCTACAAATAATATTTCTTATATTGCAGGGACGATAAAGAAGGGATTTTTTTTTTGGTTGATGGGGAAAAAAAGAAAGATCTTTGGCCTCGTATTGCTAGGCACTGCAATCCAGAGACTTCAGTAACTCAATACCACAATATAAATAAATTATTCAACGATGCAATACACAAGACAACCAACCACAAAAAAGGGGAGTTTGTCAATAAAACTGATAAATTAAATACAATAAATCCTTTGGAAAATGAAAACCGGCATTTTAAAAAATCAATAGTTAGTAGAAAATCCGAAAAGTCTATAATACAATATATGGCACTGCATTTTTACCGTAGAACGCGACTAAATACACTGAAGTCTCTGGACGCAAAAGTGCAAATGTTTTTAGAAGATATATCTTGGGTTTTTCCAGGATATGGAAAAGAAGGCCTACAGTTGAAAAAAATTGAAGCACCCACAGTCGAATCCGAGGGCATTTCTGACATGATGCCAAAGACTTTTAATAAAAAATTACTAAATGGTATTACATTTTGCATTTAAAAAAATTGCTGCCACGAGATAGTTGTACTCTTTTAAACAAGAATATTATTCATTTCTTTTAGCCTTAAGTGATGATGATGAAGTACCTTTTGTTGATGATGAGGACGGAGATCCCAATTGGGAAGAGTTTTAAAGAAAAAAGATTTCTAATAAGGGGAAAAAAAGGTAAACATTTATTTACATACTGATGGCGTATTATAAGAAAAGGTCCATTGTTTATAAACTAGCTTTAAATTTGAGGAAATTACCTCTGAAAATGTTTCATGATCAAGTATTTCAGTTGGAATCAATAGCATTTATCAGAAAAAGAATTGTTGTCCCACACTCAGGAGAAGAATTTACAAATAATCAATGGTCTGTCACTGAACGGGAAACACATCAGAAAACAACCGCAAAATTCCTTTTTAATACTTGTGAAAGCAACACAGTATTTGTTCATTTTTAAAGCCCCCCTTCAACAGGTAAGATGGTGAAATTCATCTGCCGGCGAATTTATGGAATTATAAACTTTTAATACACACAATTTCGTATATTTTCAAACTAGGTCCTTTATTCAAAGAAATCTACTCCCTTTTATAAACCTAACGCTTTAAAATCAGTCCTTTTCCTTTTCTACTTTCTTTTATACATTAAAATATTGCATTTCCCAACAGGTTTTTGTAATACACTCCCATCATACGAATCTGCATTCTGGTGAATAATTTTATATGTTATTTAGCATTCACGTTAATTTTTATTTTGTATTATAAGATATTTCTGCAGCTTCTATCTTTCTTACAGGGTCACCGCCTAGTTCGAATCCTGACATTCATCAAATTTTTATTATGTAGAATACCGTAAGTGCTACTTATGAAACGAAACGATGTCTCGGAATTGTCAAATGATATTATGTGGAAATTGAAAGACGTTCCAGCTCTGAGAGGTTTCTTCATTTCACTGCATATAAATTATGAAGTCCATTACAAAAAAGAATTCATATTATTCAATTCCAATGTGAAATAATTTGAAAAACTTCCTGTAATGTTTAATTGCTGTATTATTATTCAATAAACTTTTTTAGTTCTATTAGATTATATCATTATTAAATTTTAAAAAATGTTGAATATATTTTTTATGAAACATTGAAAATAAAGCAATTTTTTTCCAACAATCATTTAATCAAGCAAACATTTACCTTTTTCATCTCTTACGCATGACGTTTATTAAATATAACTACTAGATTTACTTTATTTGAACAAATTAGTTAAAACAGCATTTTTTTTTCTTAAACTAGATAAAAATAATGCAAGCATATTTTTTTCCCCTCAAAAATTTTAATTGGATGTAACAGCAGCAAAGTAATTTTCTTGTGTTGATTAGTTGGCTAAATTTTGGAAAATAAATTTGATTAGTTGTGTTAGTCATTACTCGAATTTCGATTCAGATTTTCAAAATTCCTTATGAAAACTCGTTATATTAAAAACGACCAAAATATCGTATTTTATATTTTTATTTAGTCGTATTTTTTGCATTATTATCTTTCGATTGATATATCACTTTTGCACGCCTGAAAATTAAAGTGGGAAAAAACTTCAATTAAAAAATATAAACAAACAAATCAGGTAATTCGATCATGCCCTTTTATATAAATATATAAAGGCTAAAGAATGTTTTTTGATTAAAAAAACATAAAAATAATAGCTACAAAAAAGGAAAGTGTTACATATAAAGCAGAATATTTCTGAGGCATTACAATAACGTAATTTTTATTTATTTATTTTTTGTGAAATGTGTGCATGCAAAATTTTTTAATTAAAGCATTTTTTATAAATAATTTCAGTTTTTATTCATCACATCATTTCATAAAAATCTAATATTTCAATATTACGTGAAGCAAAAGACTAAAATTTTTGTCATGACAGAAAATTTTTTTTAACACTCCTTGAGTTTTCTTGTGCAATTAATATTCTCAAAAGAGTGATTATATACATATATATATATATATATATATATATATATATATATATATATATATATATATGAGTTGAAATAATAAGAAAATGCAACCATTTTTGAGAGAGATATATAGCTAATGTCCTAAAGGAGTATATTTAAGCTTATATATAATAATTATTTTTTAAAAACTATATACTTTAAAATGGTTTTTCTCAGTTTGTGTTTTTTCGATACATTAGTGCATTCAAAAAAAATGCTACTCTTTCCCCAATTAATTACCAATCACTTCCAGTTTTTCCGTGTGTGTTATACATAATACATGTAACAAAAAAAATTAGGGATACATTTTGCTGTAAACACACTGAATACTTTTTTTAAAGAAAAAAATAAAAATGTAGGGGATATTAGCTTTTTTGTTGAATTTTAGCACACATAAACATTTTATTTTTTTCCTATAAAACTAATTAAATTATTGTTAAGTTGGTCCCTAAGGTTGTTTAAAACATTCTTAGGCATATTACAAAAAATTAGTTAATACAAAAAGTAAAATTTTCCACATTCTTAAGGAAAATTTAAGTTTTTAAAATTGTGTGAATTATACTTACAAAATTTCATCTCTTATCATTTTCTTGAATAGAAACATTATATGAAATGATAAAACATATAATCTTTAAATGCATAAATAAAAAATTATTCCAAAGATGCCATTTCCCCTTAAAGTTTAAATATATTATGTTCTTATGAATCTATGCATATTAAAAATTTAAATATAGATGTATTTTATTTTTTTTATAATAAAATTGAAAGTTTTGCTGATATTTCTAACTAAGCAGTAATAATCAAATAAAAAGAAATTCAAATTTTACAGAATTTTAATGTTAAAGGTAAAAATTACAGTATTATGACAAAAAAAAATTTATATGAGAAATAAAAAATCCAGTTAATTTTTATTTTCTTACAAATTATTGGTATAGTTAAGTACATTAATTTCATAATTTTTTCATCCTATCTACAAAATTCAATGATACTTTAGAACGTAGATGTTACATATGACACAATCGAATATGGTATGCTATAAATCATACTATGTATGAAATTCTAAAATAAAAAGTTTACCAATACGTTCAGTGCTTCTCAAACTTTAAATATTGGTGACCCAATTTTCAATCATAATTTTTATCGCCCCTCATACAATAACATTGTATTGAAAGCAATAATAATGTACTTTGACGCTGAAATTACAATACGACCTTAATTATAAATAACACAAATTATCAAGATATATTAAATTTTGTATATAGCAAGCTCAAGAAAGTCGGTAGTAATTATTAAACTTGTTCTTAATTTAATATAGATAAATTTATTACCTATTGTACTGTTTAATTTATATTATAACAGTGTACATGGATATTTGATTAATTTTTATATCAGAATATATTTTCCTTTACTTTCTTTCAATAAATTAATATATAGATGGATTCTTAATTAATCTTTTATTTCCGACATGCTCGCACCTTCCTTGTAGGGTTATCCCACCCCCCTGGAGGGGCGCACCCCACAGTTTGAAAAACGCTGAATTGATTGATATTTTTGAATACTTTTTTTTACTGATTTTTTTGTTTTAAGTTCTGAAATTAAGAAAATGCTACTAATCATATTTTTATTGGCTATGGTCTTTAAACAAATCAAAAAATTAATGCTATCATTTTTTAAAAATTGACTATGACCTCTGAAAAAATCTAAGTCTTGTTGATTAAAACATTCATTCTTGTTTTGCAAGGAGAAAAGTGTTTAACCAGAACATATTCTTTTTTTCAACATTCATTTTAAAATTTGGCAATTGGCATAATATATTCAACCTTCAGTCATAATATGATATTTTTAAAATCATTTTCCAAGTTTTTGAGATTTACATGTTTTTAAATGTTTATCAACTTTTATTAGAAAACAATGGATTAAGGAGCACATAAATTCTGTTATTTCATCATTGTCTCAATTCTAATTTAATTTTTACATAGATATTTAAACTATGTCAATTATAACTTTTGCTATAATTGTAGTTTCATATGGTTCAAATATTGAAGTATAAATTGTACAAAATGGAAATCACTCATTTTCAATGAAAAGAAATTTTACATCTTATGTCCTGTTTAGAAAAAAGAATTACTTAATTATTTTATACAGATGTATGTAAAGGTGTAAAAGTAATTAAAAGGAATAATATCAAGGAGGATTCACAAAAAGACATTAGTTAATTCTATAGTTTTTATTTTGATTAGTTTCATAAAAAATACTAAATTTTGAAATGTTAATTTTAAGATAAATATGTTTATATCCCTAATGAATTTCCTGTTCATTCAAAGTGGTGGAGCAAAGATATCAATTTACAGTCATCCCTTCCCAGGAATCCTAGAAGCCGTGATGTTTTGGTTGTTGAAAATTCTAGCTTTATTATGCGTGGATAATTCGAGATTTATTTTCAACACATTTATTATCTTGAGTGAATAAATATTAGCATTACATTATTCAGCTACTCGAGGGTTTTTGAAGATGGACCTCGTAATTTTGAACCACGGTCAAGTGACGAGGACAACACCTGAGCTGGCAACCCCTCTCCTAACTTCTACACCACACCAATGAGAGAACGTTTAAGCATCGATAGACTTTTTATGCATTGCCCCCTACAATGCGGGTCTTCAGTGGTATTGGGCTCGAACTCATGACACGCCGACCACGAGTCCGTTACCTTGACACCTAGGTTACCGCAGCCACTTTTATTATCAGGAGCAGAAATGAATTTTCTTATACTATTCAAAAACTCATACAATATCAACAGCTTTTTGTAAATCACTATTTTTTCGAAAATCTGTAGTTAAAAAAAAGAGAAATATAATGAAAATTATGAAATGTGTAAGATATTGTACTGTATATAAGTATATATTCCCTTCCAAATTGTAATAAAACCCTTGTAACTATTATATTTAAAAAAAACCAATATAAAATAATCTATGATTTTAAAAAATAAATCATCTCTGTATATATATATAAAGGAAGAAAATTTTTTCAGAAAAGCATTCGATTATTTCGAAAAATCTCAGTGATTATCTCCTTTAAAAATTAAGGTAATGATGAGATAAAACAAATAATAGATATTTAGGATAGTAAGATATTTGAGATTTCTGGATTAGTTTGACTTGACAATCTGCACTGATTGTACTAAAATGTGTGTTTTTTCTTAATTATAAGTATTTATTTTCCTTTGTTCTGGCAAAAAATTAAAACTGTTTCATTTGATACTTATGTCTTGTACTTATAAAAATAATGTAATTTAGCTTCGAATTTAAATAATAACTCTTTGCTTTGAAAAGAAAAAACTTGAAATTTAACTTAGTTGACATGTACATAAAGTTTTTTTAAATCTGATTTTGAGATAAAAAAAAGTTTAAAATGTGTATTCGAGAAATCGTTTAACCTACCCTTTAAATTACACTGGTAATATTTTCAGAAAACATCAACACTGAAATGAAAACCCGAATGTCAGGAATACAATGTATTACTACGCTGAGTTTTCTCTCTGAGGAGAATCGTATCGCATATGGTTACTACAAACCGGATCCTCTCAAGGATACGCCTCGGCGATCGATCTTCGGTTAGAAAAGAGGATTTGGCGGTAGAAAATCCAGCCCACGTTATTGAAGATTTCTCAAAGATGCAGTACACAAAAACAAAGTAAACACAAAAAGTTTCATTTTATTACGATAAGAACTGGCCGAGATATACCTACATAAATTTGAGGCATCCGAGTTGCTCAGAAAAGGGATATAAAGTGAGTATATAAAGTGAGTTTAGAGCACAGTAATTCACTATCTACAGAGAGAGCAAAAAAATAAATAAATAAATAAATAAATAAATAAATAAAACATCGTTGTAAACATCATAGATTGACAATTTGTATTGCGGTATGGCAAACAATAAAAATTAAATTAAAGAAATACAACTTGTACTGAAAAAATTAAAAAACACCTTGTTTTAACAAATAGCAGCAAAATAGTACACGATTTGTCGTTCAAATTATAGCATAATCTGGAATGATGCGCCAATCATGAATCAGGGGTTTTATTATATCAGAATGACCAAATTAACTTAAATAATGGTGAAGGCACGAGACATGGAATACGTCTATTGCAACTCCCAGTTTTATACAAGCGCTGAACAGCACGGGGAATTGTGCAATAAGACGGATGTCTTCGAGTGGGAAATTAAATGGCATAAAGTCTTGCCACCTCTCTCTTATTTCGATTACACTGCCCATAAAACAGTACCATTTCGCAGTTTCTTCATTTGTATACATCTCGTTCTCCCCTACTATATTTCCTAATATTAGAATACGACTGTATG
The DNA here is from genome assembly GCA_019973975.1 of Trichonephila clavata. Taxonomy (NCBI): domain Eukaryota; kingdom Metazoa; phylum Arthropoda; class Arachnida; order Araneae; family Nephilidae; genus Trichonephila; species Trichonephila clavata. The sequence continues at coordinate 9,449 of BMAO01013431.1, forward strand.
CAATTGCAAGCGACTGCGCAACAGATTTTTAACGTTCGTCATGATCAGCAAAAAAGCAGCAAATCAGACTGAAGCCGTAGCATATAAGACTATTTTTTGGAACTCCTATTGAAATGTTTTCTTCGTCCAAAATATTTTATTTTTTCTACGTTTAACACATACACAGAATAAATTTTATTTCATAAGTATTCAATTATTGTATTATTAACGTATGCTTTTAAATTTAAAAAACGATTTACATAAGAGTGACGTGCAAGAGCGAAAGTTTCCTAGCAGAGTTCCAACTAATTTCACTTTGGAGACGGCCCCTTACTAGCTTCTTGAAAATAGCCTAGAAAATGCATATAAAGTAGGAATTTCAAAGTTCCATAACTCGGCCAGTTTGTATCGTAATAAAATGAAATTTTTTGTGTTTACTTTGTTTTTGTGAACTGCATCTTTTTCTAAATATAAGTGATAAGACCTGGGGACCGTCTAAAAAATTCGAAAAGCGCGCAAAAACATTCCTTACCTGTTTTAAAACATTTTTCAAATTGGAAGTGTATATCTAAACCGAACGGTTCGGGAATTAGCTATTGGGTCACATTAAGGCTGGGCACCCTGTATAATAAATAACTTTTCTGGCTTTCTGAGAATCAAATTTGTCATAAGTTTCGGTGAAATCCATTTTTTCTGAGGTTTCGGATTCAATAGAGATGATGGCTAAATCCAGGGCTGGACTGTGACCTTTGGGGGCCCTGGGCTAATGAAACCTGGGGACCCTCTAAATAATTACAAATTTTGCCATTTTCCTTAAAAAAATTTTTGTGGGGAAAAATTTTAAATATACGAAATTTTCTCTTAAGAGTTTTTTCTTATTTCAAACAATTTAAATACGTTATAACCAATAACATAATTTACAAAAAAAAAAAAAAAAAAAAAACCCTCTCTAAATTTTGTGTTGCAAATTCTTTCATTTGCTCGTCACATTTTAAGTCTTTAGTGAGATCAGAATAAATAGAAAGAAGTGGTAAATAAGTAAGTCTAGTATTTGACATTGGTATTCTATATTTCTGTATAGGACATTTTAGAGAATGCACGCTTCGCTTCACAAGTAATAAGGAGAGTTATAAATTTTTTTAAAATGATAAGATTTGGAAAAATCGTCAGCAAGTTTCTTTACAAATATTAAGTTTAACATATCAATACAAGTATAGGACAGCTCAGTTTGTTTTAGATAAGTTTTGAGTTGAATGTATTCATTTACTAAATCTATGTCATCTGAATAGGGAGTACACTCTCCAGGTCAACTTTCTCCTTACTTTGATCTTGCAAATCCATTAAAAATTTAAATATCTTACTATATTCTGCATATACATGACTTCTATTTGAATCAAGGGTTAGCTTATCTAACGAAACGAGAAGCGTGTCCCTTTTAAATTTTTTGTCGCACACAGAGCTTTTTCTATCGATTTACCTGTAAATTTTGAAGTATCCCGTCTCTTGTTCACATCACTATATTCTGTTTCTACACTAGGACTCAGTTTTTTGGCTGCGTCTTGATACTCCTTTAGTTTTTGATCTGATACATGTGCATTGCTTGTAAACGTTTTTAATGACATAATTAACTTATTTCCTTCCCAGATGTCCAAACCAGGTGTTTGTAAATTTTTGTTAACTGAATTAAATATTTCAAAAAAATTTCCTTCTAAAATATAATTAAAATAGCAGCTTCGAGTTTTGTTAATTTATTTTAAAAAATACTGCGTTTTTTCAAAAATCAAATTTATTTTTATTTTTATTGTTACTAAATGTTTTAAGAATATTCATGTTTTACCATAATTATCTTTTAAGGCTTCAACAGCATCTTAGCGACAAAACTATCTGATCTGACTTAAACTTTTAAGGTAAATTTCAGTTTAATTTTACGATTTAGAAGTTCCCACCTTCGGGTCGAAGCAGAGAGAAAACATATATTTGTTGCACTAAACCAAAAAAGCTCACTATTTCAGTTTCAACCTTAACTGAATCTGCACCAACCAGACTAAGAGAATGTGCGAATCAGCGAATTTATTTTTTTTCTTTTAGAAGAGCTTGCACACCATTATATTAATCGGACATATTGGCAGCGTTGTCAAATGACTGTCCCCTACAATTATCCAATAGCAATCCATTTGTTGCTAAAAATTCTTGTAGATAATTAAATAAATATAATCCAGTGAACTACTAATCTTTATTAACGAGACACATCTTTCATACACTTTTCCCCGAAAACAATATCGCAGTGCAATAGCAAATTGGTCATTGTGGGACAAATTTAGGGTGGAATCCATCATGTTGTAATTGTTTTAATGATTTGCTTGCCCATGATCTCCATTATTTGCTAATATATCGTTTTTGATAAGTACGATATTAACTATTTTGTTCGTAATTCTCGCTCTTCAATATGTTCCCGAACGAATGGATCGAACTCTTCTAGCAGTTGCAGGGAACCCATAAAATAACCATTAAGAGGAAAACCAAAAACTTTCTCGGTGCTTCTAAATGCTAAACCTCTTATAGCCAAATACTGTACTGCCGTAATAACACGTTTGAGGACATTGTGGTAATATTATACTGCGCATCTTTTCTTAGCTGCTCCTGTAACTGTTTATCTAGCGAGGGCACGACTAAGGAAATTCTTTTGGGGACGGGATTTTGTGTAATATTAGTACTCCTTTAGTGTGTTGAACTGTCACTATAATAGCGCCGAACAGACAAACAGTTCGGAGAAAATAGCCTTCGAAATTCATACTTAGCTTTTATACAATTAAGTTTTTTTCAGCTCCAGCGATGCAGTGGCATAGGTGGTAGTGTATCTGCATTCCGCGCGGTCTGTCAGGGTTCCAGTGGCGATTAACTTGCTTTGTTTTTTTCAATTCATTTAATTATATTTACAATTAAATAAATTTATTTAAAAAAGGCTTATTAAATATTTTTTGTAATTATTTTACATTTGAAAAACTAAAACAATTACTATAATTATATAAATATTTATATTATATTTTATAAAAACATTATAATATTAATTATTATAATATTATTCATAAATTACATTTATTATAAAAATATATTATGTTAAATGATATTTTATATAAGTATTTTGTATTTTAAAAAGTAAAATAATTACAAATAATTTTATAATTGGATAAAAAATAGTTTTATAATATATAAAATAGTTTATATTTTACTATTACAATTATTTTATAACTCTATAAAATATTTGATAAGAAAAATTATTTCATTGTAAATATTATTAAAGGAATTGGGGGGAAAAAAGCAAGTCTACCACGAGACCATGACCGATCGCAAAAAATACAGGTACGCTCTCACCTATGCCACTGCATCGATGGAGCTGATTAAAACTTAATTGTATAAAATGAATTATATAGTATGAATTTCGATTGCTAATTTCTCCCAATTGACTGCCCATTCGGCGCTATTACATTGAGGATTAAACTTCCTACAGCAGTGGTCTTCAAACTGTGTCCCACGGAGCCCTGGGGTTCCACAAGGCATACTCTGGGGCTCCACGAGTTATAATAAGAAATCTAGAAGAAATAAACATGTATACAAAATGGATTCACGTTCTCTATGTTTATAAGTTACAGGTATCTAAAGCGCATCACCCCATCATATATATATATATATATATATATATATATATATATAAGTGCTATTTTTCAGCCATTGCTTTGTTTTGAAATTGTATTTATGATCCAGAATCTGGCAATAACTTGTTTATTGTACTCAGATTTAGCGCGGGCTCTGCATTTCAGTATGCAATTTTTGGGTAAGTTACCTTTTCCTTATAATGGATTTAGATTTCCTATCCATTATTTCCAATTGGTATTTGCTTGGTATTATTAACAAAAAAGGGGGAAGGTTGGCTGGCCAAAAAACATGTTCAACCCCACTTTTATACAGAAGGATTTTTTTAAAGAAAATTTTATGTATACTAGCTGTCCTAAGTCAGCAATGTTGATAATACTGAAGCATCCATTCTTTTATATTTTACTGTGTTATTTCAATCTTTCATATCTCCTGCTAAATTCTGTTGTCTTGTTATCTGGCAATTGATATTCTTTTAAGTATTAATCATGTAATTCATCTCTCTCTTGTAGAGAAATTTTGAATATATATATATATATATATTTGTGAATATTCTATTGTTTACTATCTTGGGTTCCACGAGATAATTTTGTACTTGTTATTTAATTTAGCATTATGTCTTGCAAACTAAATAGTTTTCTAATGGAAAATACACTTTTTTACATTTGGGGAAAACAACACCTATAATGAAGGAAAACAAACAACGTGTTAACAGAGATGATGTTAAAATCTAAATTTAAGCAAGAAAAGCTTCTAAATTTTAGGTTTCAAATTCTCTCTCATGCAAAATACACGGGATTTTTCACACATCTATAAACATTTTTTTCTGCTATTCAGAACATTGTGTTTAAGTGAAATATATTTCTCACGTAAGTGGCTACAAAAACAAAGTATGAAAGCAAACTAAACTCAAAATAAATAATGCGACTGCATTTAATCTCAATAGACCTAGACTTCAACCGTGTGAAAAAGGAAGCACATATCTCAGTTTCTAAATATAATGCATTGGTAGATGACACTTGTGTGAATCATATATTAATATTATTAATGAGTAAATTATATTAACATAATTAGATTACAATTTTTTTAATAATAAAAACAAATACTTTTTTTATGTACTTATACATGAAGTTTCTGTATAACATGTTGACCTACTTTAAATATTACTTTGAGACATATTCTTCGACGTATGTGTTTGGAATTGGGTTCCACGAAAACACTTTCTGGTTCAAGTTGTTCCACGAAAGCACTTTCAAGTTCCAGGGGCTACACGAAAGCACCTTCAAGTTCTAGGGGTTCCGTGAGTTGAAAAAGTTTGAAGACCACTGTCCTAAAGGAGAACTACTAATACACAAAGTCTCGTCCCCAAATGAATTTCCCTAGTCATGCCCTCAATTGGCTGTTTTTATGTGGAAAAATATCTTTGAATGAAATCATTTCATTAAAGGGTTGTATGCCGTCTATATCTTTCACAATACTCCCTTCCTCTTTGTACCTGTAATTTAATATTCAAGTCCATTTCAGGCTTTTATGGGATCGTCATCAGAAATGTTGTGAAACTCATACAGAGAGCAGAATATCGAATACCACTCAGATAAGAAGATAAATCGTCTATTAGCTGAAGACATCACAAATTGCTGGAAGGAATTTGAAGCTGCCCTCATAATCAAATAAATCGACCCTTATCTTATCGACAGATATCTTAAAGTATTTTTTAAGATTATCTAAGCCTTAATGTATTCATTCCACGATGTTTAATTTAGGAATTTGAAGCTATTTAATCACTACATCAATTCTTGTTAATAAATCACACCAAATTAAAATTGAGCACAAATTTAAATGCTCCAATTTTTTTCCTGTTTCTGATGGTATCTTCAATTAAGGCATTTAATGCGGTAAAAATTTTTTAGGTCTTGATTACAGTCGGTCGAAAAAATAGTCGAGCACCGTGACCCTTTCCAAAAATGATTGAAAATGGAAAACGACCTTTTTGAAAAGGGCTCTTTTGGACAGAATCGTGTCCCCTATGGTGTGTTGATCGAAAATGTTTTTCAAATTCCTCTGAAAAAAATATGTTGGATGGGCGCGAGAAAAAATAAAAAGTTTCATCCTAGACGAAGGATGAAAATAGAGGGGATGAGCCACAAATGAAATGGAGACTTGTCACGCTGGGCAACGACCCATGTAATGGAGGTAGGTCAGGGAGGGTAAATGAAAGAGAGACAAGTCAAGCTGGGGGAAAGCCGCGACCTATGAAGTGTAGGCATTACAACGTTGGTATGTCAAGAAAAGACAGAGAATCATTCCAATAGGGGTGTTGTTAGAACATTGGAGGCGAGCCATCTCACGACGTTGCCATCTTGGCGTGTCTCATCTGGTGCGAACCATCGTCTACGTGAGTCAACCCAAATCGTCGTGTGACAAGGGTCCTGACAATTTAAGCAACATGCGTCTCATTTTCACATCAATCGACCCTTGCACCCGTATAGTATTGCGTTTCTCTGTACCCTCTTTCCAGGGGGAGTAGAAAAATTACTGTGGGAGCCACTTGTAAATAAAAATGTATCCAGTTGGGCTGCCAAGCGTGTACGGTACCCATGGTATAATGTAAGATGGGGGGTACCGATCCATGTGACGGGCTGGAAATTTTTAAATTGTGTGATTCCCTTGTATCCGCGCTACGAGGAAACGGAGGAATGCACACCTCTGCATTTGAATCTATACGATAATAAAGTAGTGTATGTCGAGGAGGGACACCAGGGAGCCGAGTATTCCTTTCAACGCATGAGAGACGAAGTGTATGTGTTGTCTCGTAAACAACAAAATATGATGAATAAAGTCAAGAAAATAAAACAAGCATGTGCCATGGACCACAAGCTGATATTAAGGTCAAAGATGGATGAAATGCAAGCGAAAAACGACCCAAAGCTCAACGAGATGAAAGCGAGAAACGACCTCATGGAAAGGGAAAGAGATTTGATTCAAAGGGAAAACGACGTGTTGAAAAAGGGAAAACGACGTGTTGAAAAAGGGAAAACGACGTGTTGAAAACAAAAGAAAACGACGTGTTGAAAACAAAAGAAAATGAGTTGAACGCTAAAGTACAAAACATGTCAGTTGAAAATAAAATATTGAAAGATTTGTTGCAAAGAAAAAGAGTGGACAGAATCTCTTCCAATACATGGCGTTGGAAAAACAATAATGTAAAAAGGTTGGTTCGACCTCGTTCAGCCATCTCTCAACTTTCGATTTTACTAGCAAACCTTTGAAACTAAATCATGTAAGCTTCTCTAAAAAAAAAAAATTTTTTTTCTTTTTTTTTCTACAGAGGTAGGATGTTTTAAATTTTTTGAGCTTTTCAATCTGCTGAGAGTTTGGTTGTCAATATTATTTGCTCCTGAAAGATATTTTAAACTTGCCTCACATTCCTTTTTTGGCTTCTGTGATATTTTATTTTATTAGCCTTCCATTGTGAATCTTACACAATGTTCCAGGCACAGTCTCAAAAAATGTGTCAACCTTCCATTGTGAATCTTACACACAATGTTCCAGCCACAGTCTGAATTAATGTGTCAGAGTTTTTTTTTCTTGTCGTTTCCAAACCCCCCAAATGGAAGAATGATTCCTGGTTCCGAGCTATGCTCCTTTCCAGCAAACATTCTCCCATGGCTGTTCCAAACCATAAATTAGTATAATATATGGAATGTCACCATGATTTGCTTTTCATCTTTCACATTTTATTGGTCTTACATCTTGCACAATGTTCTAAAAATTGTGTCAGAGTTTTTTTTCGGGTTGTTTCCAACCTTGACTCTGAGAGTAGCCCAAAAAAATGGGAGATGAATGACTGGTCCCGAGCTATGCTCCTTTCCAGTCATCCATCTCCCATTTTTCTGGGGAATTTCTGTCCCCCTCCTCTACGAGGCTGCTCGTATGGGGTTGGGCGCCCTGCAGAGAGGACAGGTATTCCTCACCTCCAGGTGTTGCAGTAAGCAACGCATGTGAAATACATGGCCACAATGCGTCTTTTCTGGCCAATGCATCGGGCTCAGACAGATGGAACACGTCTCGGGTATTTGGAAGACGCTTTCGGGCCATTTGAGTGCAAAACAGCCATCCAAGACGGCTTGAGCCAAGAGAATCCAAGGGGCCAACGGTTGAGGTCCATGTCGCCTCCAGGCCTTGTACGCCAATCGATACAATTTGGGAAGGGCCAAGACCGTCCACAGAGCTTGCAGAAAGGCCCCCTTGCCTTGGGCCACCTGCTGTTCGAGGTAATCACTGTAAAGTTCGGAAGGTTCAGAAGAGGTGAGACATTCGAAGGTGGGCAGGTCGTCGATGGGCTCGGGATGGGGAAACACTTTCCGTAAAAGGTCTCCCGGGTCCACGGGGGAAAGAGCAATGACGTCGGACGGAGTGAGAGTCTGTAACTGGGCTCGAAACTGCATCATAAAAGTAATGTACTCGGCCAAATGGGCCTCGTGGTATTCGGCCAGGTAGATTTGAAAGGCTTTGTCAGACTCCATTGTCTCGTATGAGGTAAAAAGGCGTCCGAATCGTGCTTTTGAGAGAAGAGCGACGCGCAGGAAGTGCTTTTGGATTGGCTAGACAGGAGGAAGATCCTGTGAGGGTCATGTCCGTTCTTTCAAAATGGATTGCATCATCTCCGGGAAGCCCTTCCCGCCGGAAGCCAAGCAGGGGCACCTTTCAAGGTGGCAGAAAGAGTAGGGAGTGGATCCACGGGGCCCTGTCTCCAACATTGACAATGAGCTCGTGTCAAACATTCGAGGGAGTGTAAAGACCCGTCCCGTACGACGACATGATTGAAGCGTTTCACGATAAAATAGTGTTCGGGGGCGTCAAAGACATTAAAACAATGGCAAGTGTCGGGTCCTTCCGTGCAGGCATCTGCACTATAGACACAATCGGAAAGATGGATTCCATGCTCGCTCAAGACCACCTGGACGGGAATGGGAAAGTGGGCCACGAGTTGTTGAAATTTCACAATACCCGCTAAACGTTGCAAGCGTCGTCTATAAGACGACCAGCGTGAGACGTTGTCTCGCAAACCTGGGAGAATGTTTTTTCCAATTCACCCAGGAGAGAATTGAACGAGGTCATCATGAAGAGAATAAGAAATGTTGACAACAGAGCAAACCAAATGAAAGCTCGAGTGGAAGGCTCAACCTTTTTAAACACTCTCCAATCTTTCTAAAAAAAAAAAATTTTTTTTTTTTAGAGAGATTGGTTGTAAACTTTATTTGCATCTGATAGATGTTTTAAACTTTATTTTTGCTTCTGAAAGATATTTGAAATTTTATGTGCGTCTGACAAATATTTCAAACTTTCCTTCTGAAAGATATTTCAAACTTTGTTTGCGTCTGACAAATCTTTTAAACTTTATTTGCGTCTGACAAATCTTTTAAACTTTATTTGCGTGTGACAAATCTTTTAAACTTTGCTTGCGTCTGACAAATCTTTTAAACTTTATTTGCTTCCGACAGAGGGTTTGGGAAACCCACTCTGGATCACGTCATACATCCTTTGCCAACGTTTACTATTTTCGTCCGTCCAATGCCTGGCCCGGGATAAATAGTGTTGTCCAATCTCTAAAATTTATTTCAGTCGTGCTTCGGTGGGTTCACCGTGCATCACTCGTTCTTGAAACACCATCGATTCCAATAAAACGTGAATCACACAATCATGAGGGGGCTCTTCTCCCCGAGAACACACTAAACAATCTTGTTCACAATAGCATGCATCCGAAACAACAGACATGGTCGGACACGATAGATTGAAAAGAAACAAAATTTCAAAGCACCCTACACTAGACGAGTAAATGAAATGAGGGGGTGGTAGAAAGCTTTTAAACTTTGAAAGAACACGGAGTTGTAATACACGCAGCACTCAAAGAGAACAACTCTAGCTGAAAAAAATTTTTTTTTTTTTTAGAGAGAGAATGTTTAAGAGCAAACACTTTGCAGATTACATTTCAGAGCAAACACTTTGCAGATTACATTTCAGAGCAAATAATTTGCAGCTTCTCCTTTTCAACATGACCGACACGGACGATGTGTTGAGCCTGTTATCCACCCATGGTTCCCCTTTGCCCTCCATGGCTTCTCCTTCACACCCAGAGTCTTCTCATGAGTCCACAAAACTAAACTCTCCCCAAGACCCTCGACGACGACGTCGTTTCTCCTCGTCTCGACGACGCCCTCCTTATGCTTATCGATTTCCCCAGCACTACGCTCAAGTCTTTTTCCATACGCACGGTCTGGCCGTGTTGTGTCTCCGAGACCATGGTTTCACGCTCACCAACGTGGTCGTCTCGTATGCTTCGGATCGTGTCGGGGCGCATGAAGTGTTCAACTCTTTACATTATCTCAATGTCGGCACCCTCTGTGTGACCGATTCTCGTTCCAAGCAAGACTTTAAAGACATTCAAGCAAAATGGAGCGCTTTCAGTCCTTTCAAACGCATCCCCCTCATGCTCTTGAAATCCCATGCACGAGGCGAATGTCCCTTTTGCCACCAGACGCAATGTCATCGTTGGATTGCCATGTAAGGCATGTGTGCCATTCTCCAACCAACCTCTCAACCCCATTTTTCACTCGCATCCGGCCTGAAAAACGTATAAAAGGAGGACGTGTGTCGACGCTTCTCTTCAGTTTGCAGTATGGATGCCTTCCCAGAGCACCTCTCCTCCACCGTGGTGCCCGTGACGCTGCCCGAGAAACCCGATGCGTTGGAATATGCCGCTCAACAGGGCCAGGTGCGAGCGGGCATCCTCTACCAGGAGCCTCACGCCAAACGCGTGTTTACCTTATTTCGTCAAGATCCGTGGTACCACCAAAAGACGTTGATGGACAATTTCAAGCGGGCCGTGCTGGAAGCCAAGCACGTCAACGAATTTCGACCCAACGCGATCCTGTGGGAAAAAGTGTCCAAAAGCCTCTTGAAAAATCCAGATCGTTTGCTCAAAAATACCGACAAGAGGATGGTGTACATCTATGGCAACCTGTTTTTTGTGAAAAAAGACTTTACCTTTGGGTTGAGAACGGTGCACCCCGGAGAAGTGCATTTCATTCAAACGACGCAGGTGCTCCTGCTGCTCTACGAACTGCCCCCTTCCAGTCTTCAGTGTCGAGCCCGACCCAACGTGAACGAGAAGAGTTTCGAGCCCTACGACCAAATGCTCTACCATCGGACCATCTTGGAGCCACACACGGCTTATCCGATCCCGGCGGGAACCCACTATTTGCTGTTGACGGTTCAAAAAACCGTTTTTGGTCTGGACCTGATCCCCGAATCCCTGCTCCCTTAGCTCCTTTAGAAGGGATTTCACCTGGGAGATTTTCGAAAAAAAAAACTTTGGATCAAATCGCCTACAAGCTACCGCCTCCGACCCCAGTGCTTGGACTGAAGCGATCTGGGGAGGAGACGCGCCCCTCCAAGAAACGAGGATGCATCCAGAGACCTGGGCCTGTGCAGATTCCCCAACCTGAGCTACTCTATCCTCAACCTGTGCAGATTCCAGAACCTCAGCTCCTCTCTCCGCCACCTGTGCAGATTCCAGAACCTGAGCCGATTCCAGAACCTGAGCTCCTCTCTCCACCACCTGTGCAGATTCCAGAACCTGAGCTCATCTCTCCAGACCCCGTGCCAGAGCCCGAAGCTGCTTGGCTCGACCAACTCCTAACGTCCTTCTCTGGACCCGAACCCTCGGTGCTCCACCTGGTGCCCTCGCTCTTTGATGAAAACAATGAACTCATCACCTTCCTGGAGACTTTTGAACACGGTATGGCGATGGAGCCCCTGGACTTGTCAATGCCCAAACTCTCCCCTTGTATCCGACCCTCTGTTGGATTTAAAGCCATGCAACCTCTGAATTTGTCTTGTAGAGTATGATCATGATCAATAAAAAAATGATTATTTTTTAAAAAACACAAGTCTCCTTCTTTGTGTCCGAATGATACAAAATTTATTGGACCCGTGTCCAACAAAAAGTATTATTTTTTAAAAAAGCAAGTCTTTTTCTCTTTGTGTCAGAATGATCCAACATTAATTGGACCAGTGTCGACATCGCACGACGATCGTGTTTGGCAATTTGGGTCGCTGGCCTGATCGAGTCACGTATTACGAGCACGACTATCCTTACACCATCCTCTTTGAACCCAATTTCGGGGTGCACGTGCCTCGGTCGTTTGGAAAGACCGTGGTCGTGTTTACCAGTCATTTGGATTTGACGTGGGATCCAGGCGTCGAGTTGAGATTCTTTCAACTGGGTCGTCCCCCGTCTCGCCGAGTTTGGGAAGCCCATCAACCTCACAATAAGGAGGCCTATACGTTGAATCTCACAAACTGCACGCGCCTAGCGGAGGTGTACGTGAGACTATTAACGTGGTTGGATGATTGGGAAATGCATCGAGACGACCACCTTCCTTGGCGCCTAGTCATGCCCCCAGCTTGGAAACGGGCGTTGGAACCCCACGTGGAACGCTCGCATCGCAAGGCCTTGGAATATGGGATGCCTGTAGACGTCACGCTCCTCGAGCCTATATAAGGCCAGCCTCTAGCCAGCAGAATCATTCTTTTTCAGAAGGAGCAGCATGTCTATTTATTTTGCTCATGCCAACTACTTTCTCCACCAGGGCAAGCCAGTGCCCATCGAGTTGTCTATTGCCACCCTTCCCAAGAATGGCAGTGATCCTCAAGTGCTCTTCATTACCGTCAACCATGACGGATTCGACTCCACGCCCCGAGACATGCGATACAATGCCTGCAAAAACGCTCGTCTTCGTCTGGTACGTCCCATGCCCAAGAGTGTGCCTGTAGACTACCTACCCTATTGCGTGAGGGGCATGGTGGACCCAGGAGGTCTCATTGTCGTGAAAAGCTCCAAACAGCAAATTTTTTTTTAAAGATTTGGGACTCGTCACCGTACGCTTGGAGATGCTGCCCAAATTCAACACCCTTTGCGATGGCACCTTTCCCAACCCCATGCATGATGACCTCCACGACGAAGGGGACGTGTCTCATTGCACCATGCTGAAATCTTTTCAATTTGCAAAATATCTGCAGCAGTTTCAAAAGTTGCAGGCGGAATGGAAGGACAAAGTTTCAGCTTTGATAGAGTGAAAAAAAATTGCCCAATGGCCCAAAAAAAGGGGGACCGAGTCGACACCAAAGTCTTAAAAGATTTGTCAGACGCAAACAAAGTTTAAAAGATTTGTCAGACGCAAACAAAGTTTGAAATATCTTTCAGAAGGAAAGATTGAAATATTTGTCAGACGCACATAAAATTTCAAATATCTTTCAGAAGCAAAAATAAAGTTTAAAACATCTATCAGATGCAAATAAAGTTTACAACCAATCTCTCTAAAAAAAAAAAATTTTTTTTTTTAGAAAGATTGGAGAGTGTTTAAAAAGGTTGAGCCTTCCACTCGAGCTTTCATTTGGTTTGCTCTGTTGTCAACATTTCTTATTCTCTTCATGATGACCTCGTTCAATTCTCTCCTGGGTGAATTGGAAAAAAACATTCTCCCAGGTTTGCGAGACAACGTCTCACGCTGGTCGTCTTATAGACGACGCTTGCAACGTTTAGCGGGTATTGTGAAATTTCAACAACTCGCGATCCACTTTCCCATTCCCGTCCAGGTGGTCTTGAGCGAGCATGGATTCCATCTTTCCGATTGTGTCTATAGTGCAGATGCCTGCACGGAAGGACCCGACACTTGCCATTGTTTTAATGTCTTTGACGCCCCCGAACACTATTTTATCGTGAAACGCTTCAATCATGTCGTCGTACGGGACGGGTCTTTACACTCCCTCGAATGTTTGACACGAGCTCATTGTCAATGTTGGAGACAGGGCCCCGTGGATCCACTCCCTACTCTTTCTGCCCCTTGAAAGGTGCCCTGCTTGGCTTCCGGCGGGAAGGGCTTCCCGGAGATGATGCAATCCATTTTGAAAGAACGGACATGACCCTCACAGGATCTTCCTCCTGTCTAGCCAATCCAAAAGCACTTCCTGCGCGTCGCTCTTCTCTCAAAAGCACGATTCGGACGCCTTTTTTCCTCATACGAGACAATGGAGTCTGACAAAGCCTTTCAAATCTACCTGGCCGAATACCACGAGGCCCATTTGGCCGAGTACATTACTTTTATGATGCAGTTTCGAGCCCAGTTACAGACTCTCACTCCGTCCGACGTCATTGCTCTTTCCCCCGTGGACCTGGGAGACCTTTTACGGAAAGTGTTTCCCCATCCCGAGCCCATCGACGACCTGCCCACCTTCGAATGTCTCACCTCTTCTGAACCTTCCGAACTTTACAGTGATTACCTCGAACAGCAGGCGGCCCAAGGCAAGGGGGCCTTTCTGCAAGCTCTGTGGTTGGTCTTGGCCCTTCCCAAATTGTATCGATTGGCGTACAAGGCCTGGAGGCGACATGGACCTCAACCGTTGGCCCCTTGGATTCTCTTGGCTCAAGCCGTCTTGGATGGCTGTTTTGCCCTCAAATGGCCCGAAAGCGTCTTCCAAATACCCGAGACGTGTTCCATCTGTCTGAGTCCGATGCATTGGCCAGAAAAGACGCATTGTGGCCATGTATTTAAAATGCGGTGTTTACTGCAACACCTGGAGGTGAGAAATACCTGTCCTCTCTGCAGGGCGCCCAACCCCATACGAGCAGCCTCGTAGAGGAGGGGGACAGAGATTCCCCAGAAAAATGGGAGATGGATGACTGGAAAGGAGCATAGCTCGGGACCAGTCATTCATCTCCCACTTTTTTGGGCTACTCTCAGAGTCAAGGTTGGAAACGACCCGAAAAAAAACTCTGACACAATTTTTAGAACATTGTGCAAGATGTAAGACCAATAAAATGTGAAAGATGAAAAGCAAATCATGGTGACATTCCATATATTATACTAATTTATGGTTTGGAACAGCCATGGGAGTATGTTTGCTGGAAAGGAGCATAGCTCGGGACCAGGAATCATTCTTCCATTTGGGGGGTTTGGAAACGACAAGAAAAAAAAACTCTGACACATTGATTCAGACTGTGTCTGGAACATTGTGTGTAAGATTCAGAATGGAAGGTTGACACATTTTTTGAAAATGTGCCTGGAACATTGTGTAAGATTCACAATGGAAGGCTAATAAAATAAAATATCGCAGAAGCCAAAAAAAGAATGTGAGGCAAGTTTAAAATATCTTTCAGGAGCAAATAATATTCACAACCAAACTCTCAGCAGATTGAAAAGCTCAAAAGGTTTAAAACATCCTACATCTGTAAAAAAAAGAAAAAAAATTTTTTTTTTTTTTAGAGAAGCTTACATGAATTAGTTTTAAAGGTTTGCTAGTAAACTCGA
This sequence comes from Trichonephila clavata, assembly GCA_019973975.1. Lineage (NCBI taxonomy): Eukaryota > Metazoa > Arthropoda > Arachnida > Araneae > Nephilidae > Trichonephila > Trichonephila clavata. The sequence goes on from BMAO01013431.1 coordinate 24,451, forward strand.
AAGTTGAGAGATGGCTGAACGAGGTCGAACCAATCTTTTTACATTATTGTTTTTCCAACTCCATGTATTGGAAGAGATTCTGCCCACTCTTTTTCTTTGCAACAAATCTTTCAATATTTTATTTTCAACTGACATGTTTTGTACTTTAGCGTTCAACTCATTTTCTTTTGTTTTCACCACGTCAAGTTCCTTTTTCAACACGTCGTTTTCCCTTTTTCAACACGTCGTTTTCCCTTTGAATCAAATCTCTTTCCGTTTCCATGAGGTCGTTTCTCGCTTTCATCTCGTTGAGCTTTTGGTCGTTTTTCGCTTGCATTTCATTCATCTTTGACCTTAATATCAGCTTGTGGTCCATGGCACATGCTTGTTTTGTTTTCTTGACTTTATTCATCATATTTTGTTGTTTACGAGACAACACATACACTTCGTCTCTCATGCGTTGAAAGGAATACTCGGCTCCCTCCTCGACATACACTATTTTATTATCGTATAGATTCAAATGCAGAGGTGTGTATTCCTCCGTTTCCTCGTAGCGTGGATACAAGGGAATCCCACAATTTAAACATTTCCAGCCCGTCACATGGATCGGTACCACCCATCTTACATTATACCATGGGTCTCGTACACGCTTGGCAGCCCAACTGGATACATTTTTATTTCCAAGTGGCTCCCACAGTAATTTTTCTATTCCCCCTGGAAAGAGGGTACAGAGAAACGCAATACTATTCGGGTGCAAGGGTCGATTGATGTGAAAATGAGACGCATGTTGCTTAAATTGTCAGGACCCTTGTCACACGACGATTTGGGTTGACTCACGTAGACGATGGTTCGCACCAGATGAGACACGCCAAGATGGCAACGTCGTGAGATGGCTCGCCTCCAATGTTCTAACAACACCCCTATTGGAATGATTCTCTGTCTTTTCTTGACATACCAACGTTGTAATGCCTACACTTCATAGGTCGCGGCTTTCCCCCAGCTTGACTTGTCTCTCTTTCATTTACCCTCCCTGACCTACCTCCATTACATGGGTCGTTGCCCAGCGTGACAAGTCTCCATTTCATTTGTGGCTCATCCCCTCCATTTTCATCCTTCGTCTAGGATGAAACTTTTTATTTTTTCTCGCGCCCATCCAACATATTTTTTTCAGAGGAATTTGAAAAACATTTTCGATCAACACACCATAGGGGACACGATTCTGTCCAAAAGAGCCCTTTCCAAAAAGGTCGTTTTCCATTTTCAATCATTTTTTGAAAGGGTCACGGTGCTCAACTTTTTATTCGACCAACTGTATGGAGCCTATGGTAATGACTGTAAAACGAGAGGCGTTTCCTATTTTACAGTGATTGCCATAGGTGAATGGTAAAAAGGTAAAGGCACTGGGCCCCCTGTGTGCAAAAGGAAATGGCATACGGGAAGCTGCTCCCCCCTCCCCCCACGATCCAATTTTAAACGTGGAGCGCAAATGTTTATACGACTTGTGGAAAGCGAGGAAAGTAACGAGCGTAGGGTAAAAATCTTTGGGTAAACCTTACATAATTTGGCGTCATTTTGAACCATGGTCAAGTGACGATCCACGAGACGTATTCAAAGGGATCTGGGGTCGGGACACATTGGCCACCAGACCAAATAGAGAAATGTGTAATAATGCATGAAAAGTAACCACTCAACATCACATCCAAGGGATATATGTATTCATAAAGCAATAAAGTAATTAAAAAAAACTTTTTTTAAGATTTTTTATTTATTATAACAACTGTAATAAAACAATGACAAAACCACGACACATTTTTTTAGTCCATAACATAAAGTGTACCAAAACCGCGACACATTTTTACAGTCCTTAACATAAAATGTACACATGTCTGAAAACCGACTTGACAGACTTTGAGGTTTTTAAAACCATGTTATATTTTTATAGTCCTCATGTGTTGCAGGTATTTTCACCTAGGGTGTCCAAGAAGGGTTCCTTGTACAGCCACTTTCCCCCACTCGGTGAGTTCACTGGATCAGCATTCTTTTCAGTCCAACATTTTCCAACAACAAACTATCCTTTTCGACTTGAAATACATCTCTTTTGGTCTTTAATACATCTCTTTGGGTCTTCAATACTTCTCTTTCAGCCTTCAGTGCATCTCTTTCAGTCTTTAGTACATCTCTTTCAATCTTAAACACATTTCTTTCGGCTTTAAAGGTGTCTCTTTCCAATTTCAAAACATTTCTTTCAGCTTTCCACTCATTTTCTTTGGATTTCCACTCGTTTTTAAAAACGTCCAGTTCATTTTTTAAATCGGCCACGATGGGTTTCCAATAATGGTCTCGTTCCTTTTGCATCTTTTCTTTCATTTCCTTGATTTGATTCATAACATTCTGTTGCTTTGGGGATAAAACGTATAGTTCGTCCTTGAGAACTTGAAGAGACTCTTTGAAATTTATTTTCTTGTCACCGTACAACGTCCAATACGTTTCGCCTTCAAAGGGAATCTTGCAACGGATAAACTTCCAACCCGTCACTTGAATGGGGACTACCCATTTCAAATGACGCCACTTGTCTCGCATACCTTGAACATGGGTATTCCATTGCACTACATTTTTGCTCCCGTTCTGCTCCGCGAGTAACCTTTGTATCCCGTCGGGAAACAGAGTGCATAAAACGGCAATGCTATGCGGATGCATAGGTGGATTGATATGGAAATGGGAGGTATGTTTGCCTTCTTCTACATTGTCTGGGATCCTACCATCACACGTGGCCTTGGTCTGGCTCACGTACACCAGGGTCCGAGCCAAGTGAAACGCATCTCGAATTTTGACGCATTCCTTGGCCCGTCCCATGTGGGGAAAATCATAACGAATTTTATGTTTCCAAATGTCTTGAAACGAGCTCTCCTTTTCACAAGCCAGAACCATGATGTTGTATGTGACCCTCTAATCCATCACATAGACACCAGAAGGGTAAAATGACCAATTCGTCACGAATGGTTTCCATTTCCTGACAAAAGTGAGGAAAGACGTCGTGTTTCACCATAATGTGAAACCAATCCAGGTCTTGGCACAGGTAGCGTTGAATGATTCCGTGAATGTTCTTTCCCAAACCACTGGCTTCACTAAATTCGATTCCACGGGGCCACAAGTCGGGTTTTCAAAGACTGAATCGTAAAATCCAACAAACGTGGGGTCTTTGCAACGATTATACAGGTTGTGGGGCGTCGAGGTGAAATACATACAATCGCACAGGATGTCGTCCTCGTAATCCGGGGGTGGGTCATCATCTTTTCTATGAGCCACAAAACCTTTCAAGCATTCCACAACATGTTGCACATTCTCACGCTTCATTCTTTGCCCATGAGGCCAAGATTCAAACCCCATACAAAAAACGCACTCTTTACGATTCTTTAAAAAATGTTCTTTCAAAGCATGTGTGTGATAGTATTGTCCAAAAGTCATGGATTCAAAACAAATGGGACAACGAACGACAATATTCGAGGAGGAATTGATAAGCTTGTAAAGCGTCGTGAGAGACATGTCAGCAGCACACCAAAATAATTCTGGAAATATAAAATCATCCAAGTCAAGCACATAGACATAAAAAAGAAAGAAAAAGTGGGTTTTTTTTACATTGGTTCACTTGGACGATAGACAACATTTTTTTACAGTCGTGGAAAAAATAATTTAAATCCTTCTGTTACACTACCTGTGTAAAGGTCCATCTTTTCCTTCCCTCTTGAGGTGTGGTAGAAAGTCTATTCGAGGGTGACACATGCACTCTTTGCAAAACGGTTCCCTCTTGAGGTGTTGTCGAAAGTCTATTCGAGGGTGACACACGCACTCTTTGCAAAACGTTTCCCATTTGAGGTGTGGTAGAAGGTCTATTCGAGGGAGAGGGTGACACATGCACTCTTTGCAGTACAGTCATGGGTCTCACGACGGCCACGGGTCGGGGAACCTGAGGATCTCTTTCTTGCCACGTAAACTTTATCTCGTGTTCAAAATGTTTTTGACCCTCCTTAGGGGAAGGAATCGTATAAGGTGTATTCCGCGTGGTGCTCTTCTCGTGGCGCATGACCAGGGAACTCATCGTGTCTTGCTTAGGGCTCACCACTTCCATTCGGCAACAGGGCTCGAACCCAATCTTCTTCCCCCAACAACAGATCGTTGAGGCTGGTAAAGACTTTCTGGTCCTGATGTTCAGCCCGTCTCAACGATTTCATTTGCAGATACGCATTCACCTTCCAATGATGAGGGAATAATCGCTTTCGGGCCCAAAAGGTGTTGGTGTGGGGCCACACATCCAGGGTGGTGTCGTGATAGGTCAGGGTCAATTTGGGAAAATACGAGACGAGGGTAGGTAGAATAGAGTCTCGCATGGCCTCCAAGGGCACCGTGCCCTCCTCCGTGACATGGGGAGTGATCAAAGGATGGTTCTGTAGGTACCAAAATCCAGTCTCGGTGCGTTCAAATTGGCACTTGAGAACACCAGGAGAAAAAAAATGGAGGGGTAAACTAGAAAATTCCAGACGAGTGCCGACTCGACACGGTAACACATACTTGTCCACAAAGGTGGGAAAGATGACTCGTGGAACAATAATGTAATAACGACGATGTGATTTGTAAATTTCAATCATCATAAAAGTGTCTTGAGTAGCAAGACTCGCTCACGTATTTCAACTCTATAAAAAAAAAATTTTTTTTTTTAAATAATTTCCTTCAAGCTTACACATTATCTTTTCGCTTCAAGCTTACACATTTTTTCTCTTCACGTTTAAACATTTTTTCTCTCTTTGACATTTTCCTTCTACTTGGTCCATTCGTTTGTAATTTTTTTCCAAGTGGGTAGGAGGTTACACATGGGTGACTTGTCCCTCCCAGTTAAACTGTTTCATCGTTTCGTGGACCATGTCATCCGCTTGGTGCTCTTTTCCAACATAATGCATCACCTCGGGTAGAATGGGATCCAAATACATGTAGGTGGCGAGATCGGTGGCTCCAATCACCAACTCCCATCCGTGGTTGTTTCTCTCCAAATAATCTTTGACCAAATGGTACTTGAGAAAGTGTTCCAACTCGTCTTGAGGCACTCGCACGATATCACTGTGATCCCAACCATCGTGGTCTCTGAACAGGGAAGGAGCTTGCTTCAAGTTTCGGAGGACATCTGAGTAGGTAAAGGATTGTAAGCTTCCCAGAGTCGGACGAATCTCGACCTGTTTATTATCGAACGGACTTTGAAGAAAGATGCGACAAGGAACCCATTGGGATTGATGGCGCATCCATTCGATGGAAACGAGATAGTCGCAATTGGGTTGGGTAGCCATGATAAGAAAAATATCGAGCAGCTGAGAATAAATGAATAGAGTGTGAGCTTGCATATAAAGGTGAATTGAAAAAAAATTAATTTTTTTTCTTTTTTTCCCCAGAGTTTCAGAGTTTCAGAGTTTCATGCTTGCAATCTTAGTTTGTTTTCATAAGGTTGTAGGAAATTTGTAGGGTCCATTAGGGTACATCCTTCTCTTTTGGGTGTCTAGTGACAAGTTTAAGCCTGTCTAGTGACGCGTTTAAACAAATCTGTTATAAATGAGTGCTTTGCGTTGGGTAACAACTCCCAACGCAGGTCCTTTTCAGATTCAACACCATTTTCTATGTTAGGATCTATTGACAGATTCAAGTATCTCTGTTATCAATTGACCCATTGTGTTGGGTAACAACTCTAATACGAATACATCTTCATTTTCAGATTCAGCAACACTTTCCATGTCAGAATCTGAAGGCAGGTCCGATTCCGTGTCGGAAGAGATGGCTTCAGTCACCCATAAGGATTCACCGCTCAGTAAATCTCCAAAAATACGAAATCTGTATCCACATGGACCACATCCAATAGCCATTTTATCTCGTTTACATAATTTACGACGACAAAAGGGACATGTATTTTTACCGCTTGTAACCCATTGTTTTAAACAATTGGAATGAAACTTGTGCTGACATTGACTCAGTAGGTACCATTCCGTATCATCGCTACTTAAACAGATAGAGCAATCGTGGCTTGGGCAAGGCTCGCTACTCAGGGAGCTGAAATCGTGGGTTTCGTGTGGGGAAAGCTCGCCACGGAGAGAGCTAGAAGCATTGGTTTCGTGTGGGCCAGGCTCGTCATGGAGAGAGCTGGAATCGTTGGGTCTGGAACGTATCATCCTAGTAGGGATCAATAGGCTAGGTAGGAAGCCTTTTGGCAGTTTCCTGCACACTGGTTGAGACTCTTTAGAATAAAAGTCAATTCGACAACACTGGTATGAATGTGAATACAAATTAAAGCTTGCAAGAATTTGTACTATGTTAATTAAAAAAAAATTTTTTTTTTTTTGATAGAGTGAAATTGTTTTATTTCTTTTAGTCTACTTCCTTGGAGAGTGTTTCAGTCATTTTCACCCCTCCAAAGAATCTCTTTAGGACTTTCCGTTCTTGCCCATGCCTCTTGAATGTACGCTCTCTTCATCTGCATAATTTGTATAAACATCCCCCCAACACTATAGCCGAGAGACCCAGGATCGCCACAGAATAGAGACGTTCTTGGGAACGGTCTTGATCCAGAGCGTTCAGATGGGATTCGGCCACTTTGAGAGCAATCAATTTAATTTCAAACATTTTCACTGGAAACGTTTCATAGATGAAACGTAGATGCAACATAAACAACAAGAGGAGGTAGGATTCCGTGACTAAATTGATCTTTCCCTCGGGTTTCAAAGCATCCAACCAGTGTTGAATGTCAGAGGGGTGGGGTGCGGACAATGCGTCCACATTCTTTTGTATCAGGGAGGTTAACTTGATAGTGAGCCTGATATGGTTGGACAGGAGAATGTAAGAATCCATTGGGAGAGTTTCAAGGGCCGTTGGGAAGGGGGGATGTGTTCCAAGGGTAAACGCAGAGGTTCCAATTCTTTGGAAAACTGATCGGCAATATCACTAAACATGGCTTGGTTTTGAGTGTACATGAAAGCTCGGTCACAGGAGAAATGTTTATGAAAAAAAGGGAATGTTGTTTTTCAATTTACCTAGTAAAGATTCAAAGTCATAATGATGATGTTTACAACACAGCAAAGAAAATGAGAGCTTGAGTTGAAAGCTCAATCTTTTAAACACTATAAATTTCTCTAAAAAAAAAAAATTTTTTTTTTTTTTTTACTTGACTTGGTAATTGTTTTCAAAAGTTTTTCTTCAACACACTTTTTCTTTGGAAAACATTTCTTGTACTCTGGGATACAATGAAACGATATCCAGTCATGCTTGCACAAAATTAGGTGAGTTTTTTCATGATTCAATACTAATCTTAAAGAGATTTATCCGTGAAGGGTTCCTTTTCTCCAACCTCGGGTCCTAACGAGATGGGTTTAACCTTCTTTTCAAGAGTCCCCATGCATCAGATTACAGGGTTATCGTTTCGTCAAACGTCTCCACAACAAATAGGCTTTGGTGACGCACAACTCTTTTATGGCACATTTTGCATGGATATTTCAATTTATTGGGTTCTGGGTCACATAGACGTTCATCTCTTCGGGGGCCATTCTTTTCAAAGACAACAACAAGCCGCCATATACACGTCCATGATTTTACATTCCACGAGCGCCGGCCATCACTCTCGTTCCCATTCAGGCACGAGAGGATATCGAAACCAGAGTGTGTCCATGACGACCACACATTCCAATTCATCCACCGCAACGGCGGCTAGTCCTCCTGGTTGGTGACGAGAGATGAATTGCAAAGGAGTTTTAGCATTGGCCAAGATGTGGATTCCATGGTATCCATAATCTCTCCACTTGTTTTCTACGAGATGACAACAGTTTGTTGGTTAGGTGTCAAAGTATGGGTTTCAAACTTTCGGGTTACAATTTCAAACGATGGTTTCAAACTATGGAATTAAACGATGGG
>BMAO01013432.1:0-20050 GCA_019973975.1 Trichonephila clavata
ATACCTGTCGGTTCCTGCTTGTCTCTGAAACCCCTTGTCTACCCGCAAACCCGGCTAGGCGTGAGAGAGAAACTGAATGATCACCAGGCATGATTTCAGTCTAATTAATTTATTATTACCAAAATATCAATCAGACACAATGACAATCTAATTAAAGTAGGTGATTAAATAGTAGAGCACAGAGGTGAGATTGTATAACATGGAGATACTAACTACGGACCCTCAACTGAATCTAAGATAGCTTAAATACGCTCAAATCTAACTACGTCTCACACTAATAAGCTAACTTCTAAATAATCAAGCTCACAATATCTGTACTCTTTATGCATTGGATCCGACACTGGAATCTTTCAGGTGATCTTTATCGGGATTGATCAATGTCGTTGGATTCACTGGTGTAATCCGTTTTCCTGGACAACTCCACGACCTATTAATAATTCCACTATCTCTTTCAATCTTCAACTAACAAACTAGCTCGCAGACTCTATGCCAATTCCTACTTGCCAACACACAAACTCGCGAAAACAGAATTTATATAATATCCTTCATTTACATAATCACGCTTTCTTGGTCGGTGAAAGTTGGTTGAATTAATTTATTGTTCCTTAGAAGAGTCCACAAGGTGTTAATATATTTACGGATAGAACCGTCACAAATGATTCCATTCATAACTTGGTAAAAAAATTATATGTCTTTAATATAAATATTAAAAACCCTCGTGATTTGTACATTGTAGTTCTCTGCCTTCGAACTTGGAACTGTATTCATTTTCCTCGTCATGGATTTTCCATCGCCAAGGTTGCCATTGGTCATGAACGTGAAACTCCTGCAAACAATTTCAAATCACGCAAATTGACGAACCAATTATTTAAATAGACAATCCAGGTTTAATCTGTCGAAACTTTTTGTTGCGTGAAGTTTGTAGAATCGAGTGCTAACTCAACTATTTGTAGTTAAAAATTTAAATTCCGTCACCAAGATCCTCGTGTTCCTTTCTAATGCCTCTTTAATAAAAGAAAAATGAACTATTATTGAAGTCCTGATTGCAATAAAACAAGCTTTGCGGAATTAGTGTGGAGGAAGGGAGCAGGGGATTAGTGTACTTCAAATGTGCCTTGGATTTCAAAATCATTTCTTGTAATGTGTTGTAAGAATTGTGAGATGGTAATAAATAGTCATATATTCTTATCAATCAGCCAATATTAAGAATTGTGGGATCCATTATTCATACCTATTATTATACATGGGGATTCATAAAGAAGTATAAACATTCCAGTTGCTGTAAAACAGTAATATTCAAAGACAAGCACCACCTCAGCCAACCGTAAGGTAGATGTTCTTTTAAAGTTTGTGTCCCTGACAGAAGTGACCTTAGCAAAACAAAGTGTGTCATTTTGTGAAGGATTTATCCGCGACTATATTAACACATCTCTCAGTGAAATAAATTAATTCAACCAACTTACGCCGACCAAGAAAGCGTGATTATGTAAATGAAGTATCTTATATAAATTCTGTTTTCGCGAGTTTGTGTGTTGGCAAGTAGGAGTTAGTATAGAGTCTGCGAATTAGTTCGTTAGTTTAAGATTGAATGATAGTGGAATTATTAAGAGGTCTTGGAGTTGTCCAGGAAGACGGATTACACCAGTGAATCCAACGACATTGATCAAGCCCGATAAAAATCACCTGCAAGTTTCCAGTGTAAGATCCGATGCATAAAGAGTACAGGTATCGTGAGCTCGATTTATTAGAAGTTAGCTTATTAGTGTGTGACGTAGTTAAATTTGAGTGTATTTAAGCAATCTTAGATTCAGTTGAGGGTCCGCAGTAGTATCCCCGTGTTATAGAACCTCATCTAAGCGCTCTACTATTTAATCGCTTATCTTAATTAGATTGTTATTGTGTCTGATTGATATTTTGGTAATAATAAATTAATTAGATTAAAATCGTGTCTGATGATCGTTCAGTTTCTCCCACATACCTAGCCAGGTTTACAGTTACACAAGGCGTTTTAGAGTCAAGCAGGAACCGACAGGTATTACAATTTGACTTGTCGGCATGGTGGTGTCATCAATGGAAGAGTCATTTTGTGTTCTTGAATTGAGCAAAATGGTATTTCCACAAATGCTGTGCAATGTCCTTTTTGATCACTATTCGGAAAAGAACCTCTCACTAGAAAATCTATCAAACAATGGCAATGAAAACTTGAGAGCTTATGGATGTCTGTTCAATTATAAGAGTCATGGACGAAATTGAAGCAGCGTATCACAGTAGTTATCGACGGAGTTCAATGTGTGTCGAGTGACTAGAGGTTCCCACACAGAATACCAATGGATGTCTCTGGCTAAACTTAAGGTGCATATAGTACCTTTGACCCTTCTGAAAATCGAATTTTCAAAAACATTGTAAAAAATTAATACATATTGTTAAGAACGTTTTATAGCAAACCTTGTTGAAATCTGACAATAATTACACTTTCAGCACTAAAAAATGTGTCAGGAAATACTTCACCCTTAGAAAAATGTAAAAAAGCAGATCTTCCGTTAGGTTCTGTTTGGAATTTTTTGATTTATTTTTTTCTCATCAGTATCTTGCACTTAGAAGCAACATGAGTCTATTGGCGAATCAACTCCTTCTTTGAAATCTCGGTCAAGTGATAAGGTTAGCAACTCAATCTTATAGCTTAGAATTACCGACCAAAAATATCAACATCTTACAAAACAACAATTGATATTGGTCTAAAATGAAGCCACATTGATCTTTGATGATTGACTAGCTAATCGACTTGATATTATGAAAATTCCGGGTTTTAAAATAAATATTTTTCTGTTATTTCTGAATTTCAGACATGGATAACGGGAGTAGAAATTGTCTATATCTCTCACAAAAAAGGCTCCTAAGACATTAAGAATGAGAAAAAAAGGATATGCATTAACACTTTATGGAAAAAGAAGCCTCAATAGGATACATTTTAAGTTAAAATATTTATTTTAATGTGAAAAAATTTTATTTTAATCTTTAAACTTGCTTTTTTCAGTTTCTAAATTTCCCACTTTCCCACAAGATTTTAAAACAAGATATCAATCATTGGCATGGCCAAGTAATTTTAGCGCGTTTTTCTTGCAGGTAGATTTTTTTTAAAAACTTTTTGCAAACAATAAATTTACTAGGTAAAATTTGAGAAAAGTTTGTTATAAACTAGCGAAATTCAGGAAAATTTGCAGGAAAATTCAGGAAAACTATGGGAAAATTTAAATATGATTCGGCTCATCTAGGGCATAAATGCGACCCAATGCCGAAAACCCCAGGTCAATGGGTTGCTTATTGGCTGAGAAAAAGGTACGATAAAATATGGAACGAAGACGAAATTTGCGTCCTAATAGAGCTTTTTTTCCAATACATGAAAAACGTGCTAAAAAGTATCGGTTGCAGAGCTACGATATTTTATATGTATAGTGTACTTGTAGATCTGCATTTTGTATGCCTGCATTTTTGAGATGGGATTTGTTGAATTTTTTTGTAAAATGTAATGAATACTAAAAAAAAATATAGTAATTTTAAATTTTTACATTTTTTTTCATTTTAAAAAATAATAAAATATAATTTGGTGGCATACAGAATACAGGCAGTCCTAAGCTTTTATTTTATATAAAAATATATACAGGAACTACCTTTACTATTTCAGAATTATCTTGTGGATAACAAAAAGAAAGATATTTAATTTTTATTATTTTTGTGTTCACACTTTAGATAATTTTTAAAAAATACAATAATTCTATTGTAAAATGTTTTCTTTTATTTTAAACTTTGTACGTTTTTGCACAAACTGTAAGAAACTCATATTAAAAGGAGAAGAATTTACCGGTTTATAAGGAATCGAAAATGTATGTCAAAATGTGCAATATCAAGACTCCGCAAGGTACTATCCCCCCACCCTTAAAATAGCCCCATACATTTCCGTTACAAGTTAATTCACCATCTTGCATTGTTATTGATTTATAGTGCATTGTATACTTTTTTAGGAATCACCCTATATAACTTTCTAGTGCAACGTTGATTCAATTATTAATCAAATTTTCCTTTTCTTCTCTTCCTATTACTAAAACGCGAGAATTAAGAGACACCAAAATGTGAGTTCAACTTCCACCTTTTTACAAATAATATTGGGATTTTTTTTCTAGCTAAACTTGCAAAAATTGAAAGTTAATTTTAATCTAAAAAGTCAACTCCATCATTGTAATGCCTTTATTACTTTCTAAATCTAGTGCAAGTTCGCATCGTCAAGACCTCAGATGCCTCCCTCTGTGGAGGAAACTGGGCATCAAAATTGCTTGCTGTAATTGGTATCGCCTATATGGTGCAGCACTAAAAAGTGGTACCAGCTCCTGGGGAATATACTAGATCTGCAAAGGTTTACAATACCAATGTGCATTCCCATTAGAAAAAAAAAACTTTCTAAATCTACTTTCTTTTACTTCATGACACAGCACGTCATGCCAAAAGAACAGAATTCTGACTTTCTAAATACAGCAAAAACCCAAGCGCAATCCTTCACACTAAACACAAAACCAAAGAACTATGTTTTTTTTTTGTACCAATTTCAGTCTAGTCTCCAAAACAAAAGGGTGGCCACGGTGGCCGAGTGGTCTAGGCATCGGATCATGGCTAGCATGTCATGAGTTCGATCCTAGTACCACTAAAGACCCGCCGTGTAGGGATGCGATGCACGTTAAATCTGTCGGGAGCTCAAACGTCCTCCCGTTGGCGTGGTGTGGTAGTTAGGAGAGGGAGGTGCCAGCTCAGGTGTCGTCCGCGTCACTTGACCATGGTTCAAAATTACGTGGACCGTCGCCCAAAGCCCTCGTGTTGCTAATCAGTGCGACGTTAATATTCTCTCTCTCTCTCCAAAACAAAGGAACTCTCTTCCGTTTCTGTCCATTACGTTGCACAGCCAACACCCTTCTCCCCACCAAATAGTAACCCTCCCCCGCAGATGAGGGAATGTCGCCAACTCTCAAAGCATCTACCACTAACAGTAGCCAGACACTACAATCATAACAATACGAACACCAAACATAGTCATTTATACCAAAAATATGGTGGAGATGTTGCAAACTCTAGCCTCCTGAGGTATGAGGGTTCACCAAAGGATGATACATTTTCTAAAAACATTTACTTTATTATGACTCTAATCACTGTCTAATCTCGACCTAAGCTATGGGAGTGCGCCAGCTTAAATACTAATTTAAATATCTCTCATATGAATCTTATACTTATCAACGGACAATCCTTAACACTAATACCAGTCCTTGAATGACCCTTCAGATTCTTTCGACTTGCACTATCTTGTGAATCCGCTATTAGTTTCTGTAACTAACTCCTTAGTCTCAGTTTGGCAACAATCACCATATAACGAACATCCCTCTTTACTTTTCTTTAAATAGAAACCTACATAAATCATGATATCTCTATAGAAAGAGGTTTTTTAATCAATGCATTATCAAAAGTATTCCCTAAAGGATTAGTAGCCCAGTCATCTTAGGGTTTCGCTGCGGAATGAGAGATAATAAGATGAAAACTCGTATATACCTTTATGTTGGCATTCTAAAAGTTGTCTCAAAAGAGTCTCATAAAATCTCGTGTCCGCGTCTTAAGATATTGAAGGTCAAAAAATTCGGTTTTTTGCAAATATCTCGTTTCCTATGGCTTTAATGTTATTTACATTTATTATAAATATTGTAGAGAATAAAATTTTCTATAACTTCAATTGAAATAATCTTTTATACATCAAACCGTTTTTGAGATAGAGGGCGCTGAATGCTTAGCGCTTCGTTCTCTACAGCAGAATGCAAGGTCGACCGTTAGTGACATGATATAATACGCTGTATATAGTCTATTAACCTTAAAAATATACATAGCTATGAACATTTGGACTTTTTATTAATTTTTACGTTACATTTAGTAATAGATTTCATTAAACAAGTATATGTTTCTTTTATAACTAACTTTTGAACTACATTGTTCGTGTAGTTCAAAAGTTGTTGACAGATATATGCTTAAGGTATTTTTTAATTGCATTCTATTATTATCTATACTAATTACATTTAAAGTAGTGAAGAAAATAAAGCAAGTAATTTTAATTATATTTTTATTTAGAGAAACATCGTTTTATATAATTATTATAATTAAAATTAGGATGTGTGTAAAAGTTTCACAAAAATTTTAATAATAAGACGAACAGAATGTTATTTTTCTTTCTTCCTCTTCTTCATTATCTTCCGCTCACTTGAAAATTTCCAATTCATTCTCATCAATTTCGTTGTGAAGGGTATTTTTCTCCAAATCTAGAAGGATTTCGGGATTAAAAGTACAATCTTCATCGAGATCGCTCTCATATCGGGAAGCATAGAAGCAAGCTTGCCCATTATACTAGCCACAAGCTGAAGAACATTGAAACCCCGATTTACTACATCCACAGCGTGGACCACAACCATTCTTGCAGTTGCAAATTATGGTATTGAGTAATTCATCTGGAGCAGGCGGTAATATTGTCGTAATCGGTTCCAAGAATTCATTCCGCAGAATCCAACCCCATTCCTGGAGTTCTAAATCATTCCCTAGCTAAGTTTGAACTTGATAATATACACGGCTAATGTGTTGCTGAGCCGCTGCACTTGTTGGTGGAAGATTGGAAAACTGCACGGGTTTGTTGAGCTTTGTTGACTTGATGAATTGAGTGTGTGTGTGTGTGTCGTAGATTATCAATACTGTTCTCAGATTTTGGAGCATTGTATATCGCCAACAAGACTCGTAATCCATTTTCATGTAATGTTTGTACAGTACAGTTTTCTTCTTGGAATACTTGAGCTAGTTGATCCAAGTTCGGAAGATTCTCTAATATTCTAATGAAAGTTTTTTTCCCTTTTTTAAAAAGTGCAGATGTTGTATCACAGCCACTAAATGCATAAAGAAACAAAGTATGCTTTTTACAATAAGGATATTTATCAAAATTTTTGGAAAAGTATATTTGAGTTTTAACATTCCCTTTGCCAACTTCTTTAAAGAACACTTCTTTTTGATGCGCTTGAGTACGTCCAATTAAAATAACGAGCAAATCAATATCTTCTCCTACTATGACGGCTGTCCTGTGATGTTCTGATTCTCCAATAACTGTTTCTACGATAAGAACATCTGCATCATCTTTGGCCTGTTTTATCGTGATATCAACAGATTCTAATTTCCAAATCAACATGGTAATTAAAAAAATTTTATTTCATCGATTCGACAAAAAATTCTCTTGGCTAATTGATACTATCATTGTTTCGTCGAAACAAACATCATTCGATTTTGATAAAGCAGGAGTTCTTCTTAGCTGTTCCATTGCTTATATTTTTGCTGTAGTTCGAGTATCCATCAAATACAACTACAATTTCAGAACCATAATGTTTTTGTAAATACTTTACGTTTCTATCTAAAATTATTAAAAAGTATCGTTTTTACTCCATACGATGCGATGCAAAAGAAACCCACCATCTATAATGTATGTTACATTATATTCATCGAGGTAAAAATCTACATGAGTCATATTGTCATATAATGTCGCTTTCGTGGTTCTCATGCCATCATTATCAAATAAAGTTGATGGATATGGACTTAGTTCATATTGGAGATATTCTTGAAGATTACGTTCAAACTGTTTGCATACAGTTATTCTTTGGAAGAGTAGCAATGGATCAATTTAAACTCTACAACCGTTAATTTTGACATATTTGTTGACAATCGAAAGCGGTAAAACCTTATCGGATCGTTTTAACTTTATTTCATTAAATTTTAAACCAGTTACCTTTACCATTGATTGTAATCCGATTTCATGGGCTTTGTGACAGTTAAATTGATCATTTCCAACTATTACAGAAACTAAATATACCAATTGTTGCGTATTTGGAAAGGGATTATGAAATGTAAGCCATTCAACTAGTTTACTTACATCAGTATTATCTCTTTTTACTCTTGAATCCTTAGCATCAACGTGTTGTTCAGTAGTCTAAAGAAATTGTACAAAACTTCTCCATCTCGTCACAAATTGTATTTGTAGCGTTCATAGCAAACACCCATTTACATTTATATCAGCATTGTCCCCAACATATTGAACAATCACCCCTGATTCTGATGATAAAATACGAGACTGTGGATGGTAAACTGCTGAAATTTCGTACTGTACAGTATTACAATACGAAGTTGCAAAACCCAAGCTATATAACACTTCTATAAGTCTTTTAGATCCATATCTTCTATGAAGAAACACATAAAGGCTTAATAGTAGCTGTGATGTAACTGATCGTTCTCGTAATGCAGCCATTATTGCATGACTTATTGACATGCATTTTGTTTTTAAATAAGCTATTTTTCCTTTTCTGTTTTTCATTATGACTTATCGTAAGAAATGCAATAAACTTTTTGGTATATCTTAATTTACATCATCTAGCATTTTACTTGGAGGGGGATAAGACTTGCTTTCAATGACAGATGACCGAATGTCTTCACGAATAATAGCTGCTGCAGCTTCTACAATTCGCAACCGTTCTTCTCTTCGGGATCCCTTTTTTATTATCATACCAAGCTTTTGATAATATATTAGCTTGTGTATCACGAAAATATATGATTGTAAAAGATCTTACTTTTGTCGTAATTATTATATTCGTCAAATATTTTTGTTGAAGTCTCGTGATTATAGTTTTATCATCTGGTACATACCCGTCAGGACATCTATGAGCTCTTTCAATGTAAGTTGGGAATCGTCGTGATCTTCGATGTAATTAAAAATCTCTTCCATAGCTTCCGTGACTTGACTGTCTTGGTAAGACTTCTTTTCAGAAGATAGTACCTGATTTAAGATATTAGTGTAGCAGAGAGTATGATATTTTGCTTCAAAAGCGATCAAATCATACTCACAAAGTATACGATCTTTCACTAATTCTCCTATAGAATCACCACGTTTTTTTGCTTTTTTTTAAGACATTGTCTTTAAACTCAAGAGTACTCACTTTACTGATCTTGCGCCTGTACTTCTCTTTTTTTTAGTTTCTATTATTTCATCAGCTACTTTCCCACAAAATAAACAGAGCTTTTTGAAATCAAACGCTTCATTTCTTCTTTTACGAGGGACACTAGGTGATGATAAAGGTTCACTGTTTTCAATGTGTCGTTTCGATGCTGCAATAGAATTTTTACTAATGTACACTTTTCGGCACTCGGTATGTACATTCCTGGAGGTTGAAGAATTTAAAAGTTCAATGTGACCGTCCTTTCGTTCGATACTTGCTGCTCTCAAAGTTTTTAAACCACGCACTACATTAACAGAATAACCTTGTGATAGTGATTCATTACATATAAAACATAAATCAGACATTACTCTCAAAATTTTACGTCCGTCGTAGCTAAAATACAATTTAAAACTAACGAATAAACGTGGCTAGTAGAAACTGAATTGTTGAAAAGGAAATCGGACTTTATTATTTAACTAAACACGTATCCATCAACTAGCTATAAATTAAACGTTCGTATATTAGGTGTGTATAAGAATGTACGTGTATAAGAATGTAAAGCGTCCTCTAGCGCTCATAAACATTTATTGTATCCTTAGACTCAAACCAGAGAGGAGTCGAATCGAGACGAGATATTTTAACAAACAACAGTCCATTGGAAATTGAGGGAGATTCTCCTTTATTTGAGTATTTTATCATGTTTTTATTACGTCTGTCAGGGTGGAATTTTGTAATTCATTTTAAACTAACTTCCCGATGAGCTAGAGACTTGATATTTGGACCATAGCTTAGAAGTGGATGAAAATGCATGAAATTATGCTTTTTAGTTCGTTATAAAAACATGGTACATTAAAAAAAATTTTATTCTTGGATCATGTTTTCTTTGAGGTAACTAAGCTTTCAATAAGGGTCAGCAGGTCTAGGCATAATCTGCACAGAAGGAAACAAATTTGAAGGTTTATACATTTCAAACTAATTGTATTCCATTTTTCTTCTTAAAATGTAATTATAGCATACATTAAAATATAATTAAAGTAAGTCTATAGTTTCAGTTAACTGTTTTTAAATTACACGAACAGATGCGGAGTATTAAAAAATATACTTGATTAATGAAATCTATTACTAAATGTAATGCAATAATTAATAAAAAATGCCAATTGTTCGTAACTTTATATATTTTTAAGGTTTATAGACTTTATAAGGCGTATTATATCATGTGACTAATTGTTGACCTTGCATTTTGCTGTAGATAGCTAACCATTGCGCGTTCAGCGCCCTCTATTTCAAAAACGGTTTGATATATAAAAAATGTTTCAATTAAAGTTATAGAAAATTTTATTCTCAACAATATTTATAATAAATGTAAATAGTTTTAAGGCCATAGGAAACGAGATATTTGCAAAAAAACCGAATTTTTTTACCTTTGACCTTGAATATCTTAAGACGCGGACACGAGATTTAATGAGACTTTTGAAACAACATTTAGAATGACAAAATAAAGGTCTATACAAGTTTGCAGCTTATTATCTCTCATTCCGCAGTTGACACTTTTTTTTGACTAAGATGACTGGGCTATAGTAAGAATCGCGAATGGAACCCACTACAAACTAAAATGCTTGTCCTACCCATATCTTAAGAAAACATAGTATGATTCAATTGACAAAAATGGATTGAAAAATCAAATCTAATTTTTTTAGCTTGAATTACTCTTTCTATACTTTTCTATAACCTCACAAAATTTGGAGCTGAAAACTTAAAAAATGCAGAATTATGATAGTTTTTAAGGTCGTTTTTACTCACATCCCTAGGACAAATCAAAACTTTATCTCGCAAAAATAAAATAACGAGTTTGTCTTCATTTAAAATGCTAAGGTTTTTTTTTTCTATTGTGCCTAATGCTTTGAATTTTTTTTTACCAATTTCGATTAGTACATGCAAAAAAAGTTAGTATGCATTTTTGAATCAAAGCAATACTTATTTTTTTAAAAATATTTGAACTCAGAATTTATACATTTTTAAAGAATTTTCAAAAAACATTCATAAAAAGAATTGTCCAAGAACCAACCATGTTATCGCAAAACCCACACCAACTTTTTTTATACACAGTTTGACGTATTTTGACGACAGGTTGTCAAATTTCATGCGTGTACGTAAATTTTTGTAGGAAGAATAGCATTTTAAAATCACTTCACAATTGTTTTTTCCATAAAAAATTAGATGGCTGGCTTTTTACGAAATTTTGAGCTCAAAATCTATTTTACACAAGCTTTTACCCGCGGCTCCGCTCGCGTTGATGTCTTTAAATAACTGTCAAAGTGGTTATCATTATCATTAAAAAGTAAGTAATATAATATGGTAATTTTTTTTATTGCTTGACTAGAACCAATAAAATTTAAAAATTCTAAAATTGTTCTTAGTTTAAAAAAACTGAAAATGTAATTTATTATAATAATTAACAACAAAAATTCAATAACTTAAGCTATTAATATTTTTAAAAATCGAAAGTATCTACGTTTAATATACAATTTCTCTTTAAAAGAGCTCAAAACAGAACTGTATACCATATTATATGTCCTTCCGTCATTCGAAAATATGTGAAGATTTGGGCATTGGACACACCGATCAGGCTACATATAGTTGGCCATGGTAAAAACATTGCTTTTCCAAATGCACCCCTGCTACCTGAAATGTTAGCTTTGTTAATAGCAACATTAAAACTGGGGATATTGAAATCGTTTGAGTTGAAACGGTAGGTCAGTGGAGATACTTAGAATTCGAGGTATGATAACACTATCCCTTTTCATGACATATGTTAAAATATTGGCACCAAGTACATTCTGCATCAGTTTTGTGATCCAAAGCCTCGTTTCTTTACATAGTCGAGGAGCATCGAGATTTTGCATAACTGGTACATTTAGTTTTAATTGAAGTTTATGTGAGGGTACATCCGAAAGTTCAAGTGAATTTTAGAACTCCGTGGGATATGAAGTACTTTGTTCTTTATCCATGATTGTATTCATTGATAAACATTTCTTCATTTCCCCCCTAACCCACACGTCGTTTAAATTTTCAATGTTGATTTTATGGACAATGTCATTGTTAGGCGCCAATATTGATCTTGCGCACAACCACTGACTACAATTTAAATTTTGTTGCAAGCCCGGGTAAATTTGAGCAATAAGATTTACATCATTTTCTTCTACATTACAAAATTCTTTGGAAGTAAAATATAACCTCCAGCATTTGCGTCCAAACATCCATAACCGATTTTCAATTGCGTCTCTGCATAATGTTTCAAATCTACGTCATTATGAAGATATACTCTCATATTCATTTTCAGACTTAATTTTTCAAATTTTGCCCATAAGCTTGATGATTTAATAGATACTGATTTCATCTGCGACAGGATTACAGGGGGAGTATTTGAAAATTCACCAGCCAATATATAATAAAGTACCATTCCTCCTATAATATCTGTACTATCTCGTAAATCCTGAAGAGTCCGATTTAACGCTTCTATAGCTTTCTTGTGAGAGATTGTACTTTCATCCCACATTAAAAGCTTGCATTATGGAAGCATCCTGTTTGAGAGCTATTTTTTCTGAAATTTCAGATGAGTGAATCTTGAAATGCAAGATTAAGCGAGTAAAGTCGCGGCTATGCCCGAAGAAGCCATAGCAACTGCTATATCTTCTGGGTTTTTCTGATGGTCATTAATATTAAGTTAAGCAAAAACGTTTTTCCGGTTCATCTAGGGGCGTCTAGAAAAAAGAGTGCACCACTGCCGGATTCTATTTTGCGTATCACTTGTTGGAAAACTTGACTTTGTTCTGGAGTTAATTGAGGTATAAATTCTGTTACTTGATGTTGCAATGCTATAAAATTGTAGTTTAATTCTCAAGCAATTTCATTATCGAAGCCATTTCCGTCGACACGTCTAGGAATAATCATTCCAAAATCATGTAGCTTCTTCCCAACCATTTTGAAAACCTTTATTGCGTTTTGTTGTAGATGTGTTGATTGAAAGGCATATTTGCTTGTATTTGCTGCAAAATATCTTCCATGTAGTCTTTGTACTTTTTCCAAAAGGTTTGAGGATTAGAAAGACCGAAGATGACATAAATATTGCGTAAAGGTCCCTAATTTTATTCGGCGAGTGACATTGTATGGCTTCCTCCATAGTATTATCTAGTATATCTTCAAAGTAATTCTTCCACGTAAAATATCTAGGTTCAGTATAAGTGAAAAATTTTGTGCAAACTATGAATAGTGTATAATTAGATTTTTAAAAAATTCAAAGTGATAAACATTCGAAAAATCAAAACTTTTTATGAAACACTCAATTAATATTACCATAAAATTTTCAATATCACGCGCGCAATTCGCTAAAACTTTATTTCGTTTCCCTCTTCAAAATGTGGTAGAAAATTTGCATTAAAATATCTTGGATTGTCAGAATAGAGAAGTTCTTAGCCAACTTGGCGATATTTTTCAAAGTTTGAGTTTGACATTTAACAAACGTAACGTAATAAACGTTATACGTTTAATAAAAAACCATTTAAAAAATTGCTTTTTGTAAAGATGCTAAATTACACTGTTTCAATTTACTGTGTTATAAAATAAATGTAAGAAATTTCCATTATTAAAATTTCCATTATTGACCAAATGCATAATTTTGCGCCAACTTGGTGGGGAGTAAGCAAAGTCCCACGGTTTTACCCGCATAGTTCCCGTTCCCGTAGGAATATGGAGATAAAATGTACCTTATGTTACTCGCTGATAATGTAGCTTTCCATTAGTGGAAGAATTTTTAAAATCGCACCAGCCGTTTCCGAGATTAGCCGAAACAGACAAACAGATAAAAATTTTAAAAATTGATTTTTTGATATAAGTACCGTATATATATTTAAATGCATTTAGTAAAAAGCTGCTAATTTGAAATTACAAACAGACACTTCAATTTTATTTATTTATATAGATAATATACACACATAAGAAGGAAGCAAAAAAAATTTTAAAAATTCTTAAATTAAAATTTTTTGCTTAAATTGTACCATGTTCTCTTAAATGATTTAATAGAGATCGCATGTTTGTATCGTATGTATAAAAAAACTATTATTTTTGATTTGTTTCAAATCGAAAATAATAGTTTATTTACATAAGAGAGCACACAAGGAGTGTTGTCTTTTAAAAACAAATATCATTTATAAATGTATTGCATTCTGTCTCCAAGTGCCATTGAATAATAATATTGTTACGCAAATCGGGGTTCGAGGATTTTATGCAAAATCAGTCGTAAATAACAAGACAGTTCTTTAAGAGCGATGAGTATTTGTTGTCGAAAATCAATCCTTGAAATACAGGATTCAGCAGCAAAATTCATAGAATAACAGCAGGATTTCACACCTTCAACAGCACTCAGACACAATAAGCAGTGTCTAAAATACACTTATGTAAACGACTATTCACAAGCACAGCCGAGCTGTGATCAAGTTCAAGGCAAGTCTACTAATTGCTAATCAAAACTGTGCTCACAACTCGCTGGTTGAAATCAGACTGACTGTTGTGGCGAGTATTGTTCTATTCATAGCCGGGGCCGAAATTTCTGGAAAGATGCGCTCGCGTCACAGATCGTGAAATTAGTGGATTTCTCTACTAATTTCTAGAAGAATCTAGAGCCGGGATGGGCATTAAGTCGATTGCGATCGACTGGTGGACCGCTAAAACATTTCGGGGGGGGGGGGAGGACCGCCTTCACATAAGACCTTAGACGTGCATACTAAAAGAAACACAAGTGGTTTTCAAAATGCTGGAAACACCCGTAAATAAAAGTGATATTTTAAATACCCATCGTAAGCATAGCTACCAGATTTTTTTTATAAATAGAAATGTATGCATTGTGGTAATATTCGTTAGATTTATTGGAGTTCTGCAACACTTGGATTTTTTTCAAAATCATAAAAAGTTGGATGTCTCAGATTTTCGGAGAGATCAAATTGTGGGAGCCCGCCAGCAAGTGTGATTAGAACATCCCAGTTTCTAAAGAGTTCTAGAGGTATGGTGTCTAAAGTCAAGATTGCTCACGCACTGAAAGCCAAGCTCATCAAAGCAAAATAGTGGAAAGAGAAATATGTCAAATAATCTCTTTATCTCTCTTGAAACACGATTGTTTTTCTTCAAAAGAATGCAATTTTAAAAGAATAACTTTTGAAATCTAATGGATGAAGTAAAGTATCCTAATTTTAAAAAGTTGAAATTCATTTAACATCATTCTTTCACTCTACCTACCTGTGTGAATCTACATTTTCAATGATAGATATGATTAAAACAAAGTATCATTCCCGTTTCACAGACTATCACTAAGAATTCATTGCAATATTAACAGTTAGTAATTATATACCAAGACATTCAAGATTTGTACTGATAGTATCCAGGCTAAGTCTAATGAGACTAACTACAAGAACTAACTTTAAATGAAAATGATTTATTTTTTGATGTATTTTGCATTGTTTCATAACAAATGCATCCTTTGATATTAAATTTGTGAGTATACTTATTATGTTTGTATTTTTAGTTTTACTTAAAACGCAGTTTTAAAAGTGTAAGTTTTTTTTACTGTAGTTATGTAGTTAAGTACATAGATTTTGTATTTATCATTGGCATAATATAAATATTGTTAAGCTTTTTTTCTTCTTTTTTTTTTTTGCTTATCACACCTACACAGCGGAGTGGACCGCTAACACCTTGAAAAAATTAGAAGTAGTCCGTGTCATGTAAAAGTCTGCCCACCCCTGATCTAGAGGGTCCCGAACTCGCCAACATGGTAGCCAATGTCACCAAGTTGGTCGCCAAATTGGTCACCAAAAATGAGGCCAACTTGGCTCTATCGCCAAAACTTCGCCAAGTTCCTATTGAATCGCCATTATAACGTAAGGGACGGCGTTGCTTGTGAATATTACAACTTTAACAGGAAATAAATATAGCATAGAGT
This sequence comes from Trichonephila clavata, assembly GCA_019973975.1. Taxonomy (NCBI): domain Eukaryota; kingdom Metazoa; phylum Arthropoda; class Arachnida; order Araneae; family Nephilidae; genus Trichonephila; species Trichonephila clavata. The sequence goes on from BMAO01013432.1 coordinate 16,033, forward strand.
AATATAAATGCACTGCACATCCAAATACAAATTATTTACATTATTTTATACAAAATTCGTAACAATATAAACATAAAAATGCTACTTGGACATAATGGTACAATTTGACACATAATCTTTTTTCTTGGAAAGAATCAAGTGAAAGACAAATAAGGTATAAAATCTTTCTTCAAGAGCATTCTCTCAGCAGTGAACTTACCATCGTTTCATCCAATCCTCTTTTATTATTTCTCGGAATGCTTTATAGGTAGGCTAAGTGCAATGTTCGTTATCTTTTATTTCTATTTCAGCAGCCTGCTTTTCTGGAATTCCCGCCATTCATAAAATTTGATTTGAATAGTAGTAAATCCTTTTTGACGATATCTGCGATACTCGAATAACGATTTGTTAAACTTTCTCGATTCATTTCTTCTATTTAAGAAAGAAAGATGTGAAAGTATTATATTTCATGTTGAAAGAAGATTATTAAAGAATATATGTTAACACATCAAATTCATTTCATATTTCTAGGTATGTTAAAAAAAAAATCTTTGATTTGAGCATGTTGAAGTGTCGCCATTTTTATTTGAAACCTCAGCTCTGTTTTGAAGAATTATTTTATTTCACGAGGTTTAACAGATCGTTGCATGAAGGATCGGAGTTTATTGAGTAAACTTATGGACTTTTATAGATTTCTTTTGATAATAGTATCACCAATAAATGAAATTTTTAACAGGAGCAACTGAAATAAGAACTGGTTAAAATAGTTGACTTGTATAAATTAGAATTATTATTATATTCGTAAGAAAGATTTGGAAAAATTAGAATTTCGTAAATGTTTTATATTTTTTATTGATACTTCATTGAATTATGGGGTATCTGTTTATAATTTTTTTTTTGAATATCTGAAAGATCGAAATTCTCCTAAAAACAAGGTTTCGTTAAAAATAAACTATATTTGTTAATTATTTGTTTGTTTTTAGCGCGTTTTTCATGTAGTGGAACAAAAGCGCTATTAGGACGCAAATTTCGTCTACGTTCCACAATTTGTCGTTCCTTTTTTCTCAGCCAATAAGTTACCAATTGACCTCGGGTTTTCGGTATTGGGTCGCATTTGTGCCCTAGATGAGCCGAGCCATATTTAAATTTTCCCATAGTTTTCCCGAATTTTCCTACAAATTTTCCTGAATTTCGCTAGTTTATAACAAAATTTTCAAAATCTGACTGGGAATTCTTCGAAAACTTCTTACATCAACACGCCATCTGGAAATGTGATCTTGTGCGGAGATTTCAATGACAAAGACTTGAATAATGCAAACGGTACATTAAGAACATATTTGAAAACGGAATTTGACCTCGACATGCTATCACCACCTGAACCCAACAACTGATTCTGGCACCACTATCGATGCAATCTTTGGAAAATTGACTGACTACACCATCAGTGTTTACGTATACGAGTCATTATTTTCATTCCATAAGCCTTTGTTAGTTAAGCTAAATAAACTTTAAGTAATGTGGTAGTTAAGTTATTATTAATTGTATATACTTTTCCTTGTTAAACTTAAAAGAATAAATACATAGAAGCGAGTTTTATGCCTAGACAAGGAGTTAAGTCACCTTGTCCAAGCTTTTGTAGCTTCTGTAAAAAAAATAAAAAAAATTTTTGCTTTTTTATAGTGCTGATACAGATTTGTGTCATTATTTCTTTTCAGTTCAATAGTAGTACATCTAGAGGAGTGGTACAGTACTACTTTCTGTTAGTAAAAAGTTCATTAGTTGCGTTATTGTAAAATACAACATGTGAAAAACGCTCTAAAATTACTTGGCCATGCCAATGATTGATATCTTGTTTTAAACATGTTTAGACTTTTATAACTATTTTTATTAGTCTGAATATTAAAGAGTGTATTTAGCATACTATTAAACATTCTAAGGAAGATAAAAACTAATAATTTGGATGGAATTACATATATAAAGCTATTTCCTTTACTGCCAACCCTTTTGTATTCTCTGTTTCGTCAAATGTTTAAGCAAGAAACAGCAGCTAATATGTACATGTATATTTGTTTATATTTAAAATTTTACGGGAATGTAATGATTTTAGACCAAAAAAAAAAATTTGTCACAAATAGATGAAAAAATTTAAACTTCTTTAATATCGGAGCAGAAAAGTAATTTTACTAAAACTAAGTATGGTATTTTTGCAAACTTACGTGTGGAAAAAGCAACCGATTAATTCAAATATTTGAATAGTAAAATTAATGGACGCAAAGACAAAAATAGATGGTTACACGAAGATAAATAGACTTATATACGCAAAGAAATATTACAAAAGATTGTTTACAACAGCGCAAATCACACTCCTAATAAACAAGTTTTACAACGTTTTCAGAAACGGCTTTCTAAACAGTCCCACTAAAAGGAACTCTGACAAAATCTCTCCTTCGATCGCACACAACTAAACTCTGCTGAACAGCCCCATTCTTTATATAGCCTTATAGATTTTTCTAGAAGAATTGACCCTAGAGATGTCTTAAGGTATCCAACTACCCGAAAATTGTGAATTTTGCCAAAAATTGACAAATGTTATATGATTTTATTTTATTAACCATTTTATTAGCTTTATAAAAATACCGAGTTCATTATTTTCCGTTCAGTAGAACAAAAACTATAAGTGCTTTGGTAAAAGCACATGCCATTACTTTAAGCAAGATGTCATACTTTAAAACGTATTTTAATCGAAATGTGTTTTTTTAAGAAAAAAAATACTGAAACGGGGCCAGATATTGCTAAAAAACGTTTTGAAAATAATTAACTGAAATTTTTTGTGTATGTTCTGTATGATAGTAGAAGTGTTTTAACCTTCAGATTGATCAATCCCTGTCTTATTACAAAATTTACGGTTCCTTATGTGAATATAATTACTGTTGTTTTTTTTTTTAAGCAATTTCATATAACTAAGATAAAGTGCTCTAGTTTTTGTAAAAATTAAAATATCTCTTATCCTGAAGGTCAATTCAACAATGAATAACATAGCAACACATCAGAATTGAAAATCTGTTTATAAACATTTGGTACAGACTGGGCCGCGTTTTTGTTATTTTTTGTCAAGTTTTACCCATTTTTCCCTATTTTAGTAATAATAATTTCTTTTTTCTATTCTTAATTTTAGCAGAGTTTTCTTAAAATGTACTAAACAAATCAAAAATCAACAAAAGAAATCCCCGTATCTCCATTTTTTTTAAAAAACAAAGTTGTCACAAGTAGTCTAATACCTTAACGATTTCTTGACGGCATCACACTTGTCACCAAGAGCGATAAAGCCGCCAATCCAGCAAACCTGGTCATGTCTTTTATGATCGGCATAATGTTATTAAAGTTAATGCTGGGAAAAGTGAACATTTTGCCGATTAAACTTAATTTTCCCTCAAGGAGAGTGTTGCTATGGGGAAAACAATATACACGGCAAGTTTTAAATATGAAGCAGAGTATTATTACAATAAAGAATATAAGTCCACTATTATTTAAATTATATTTGACACAAATAGGCTGTAGTATTAAAAATCGCATCTTTAAGATGCATTTTCAAACTGTATGCTATTTCCACATTTATAAAATTTAACCATATGAACAATTTAAACGAAAATAAAATTGTTATTAAAGAAGCTCCCCATAAAAATGCTTGCAATGGAAGTCAGCATTTTTCCTGAGAAGAGAGTTACTTGTTTAATAAATCCAGTCTTTTTTCCTGCCTTCTTGAAAAATCCAAATAAACTTCACGATGACAGGGAAATTAGCTTTTAACGAGACACTTTCTTACCAGGAATCCACCTCCATGAAAACATTTTTTCACAAAAGAAGGAAAAAAAAACATTTTCTTACCATTCTTTAAATTAAAAGACAAATATTCTAAGCTAGACACTTTTGTACACCCCCATTAGCATTTATTCAAAAAGAAATTCCAAAAAAAGAAAAATAGAATTAAAATATGAACCGGAGAAAACGCAGATGGCGCACTAAAATTTTAACATGTGCC
>BMAO01013433.1:0-20339 GCA_019973975.1 Trichonephila clavata
TACTCCGTAAATTGAACATGCAAGCCAAATTTCAAGACTAAATCTAACAGAAAAAAAGAAGTTTTACTATCAAATCCCCGTAATCCCGTTGAGAGCCGTTTTCCAATATAAACCGCTCTTAGAGGATTTCAATTCAACAAAAGAAAAATGCAAACCAAATTTCATATTATAGTCCTTGTAGCTCGAAAAAAAGTAATTTTTTTGTCAATACGTCCCAGTAACACCCTGCACCCCCTCCCTAAGAACTTGATTTGCTTAAAATACATTCTTAGTGGATCTCTATTCAGCAAAAAAGAACATGCTTAACAAATTTCAAGTATATGGGTCTAACAATTAAAACATTAATTTTTTTCTGTAACTTTTCTTGACCCCATCGCAAACATCCTTAGGGGTCAATTTTCGTTTTACTCTTTGTTAGAGGAACTCTATTCATGAAAGGAACATGCCTACCAATTTTCAAAGCAGGATGATCAAATATTTTAAAAATGGAAATATTATCGATTACGCCTCTTAAACTCCCGAAATTAAACTTGGTAGTTGATATTCGCAAAACCCATTTGTAGCGGTTCTCTACTTTACGAAAAAATCTGCTTATCAAATTTCAAGACTGTACGTCTAACAGTTTAAAAATGGGGATAATTGTCTATAACGCCACTTGAGCCCCTGCAACGCCACTTCTGGGTTTGTTTTCACAAAACCCATTTTGTAGGGAAATTGCACTCTATGAAAAGAATCTGCTTAGCAAAATTTGAAGACTGTGCGTCCAATTAAAAAAATGCAAAAAAATTATCAATAACGCCCCTTGAACCCCGCAACGCCACCTAGGGGTCGATTTTCACAAAACATATTTTGTAGTGTATTTCTATCCTATGAGAGGAATCTGCTTACCAAATTTCAAGACTGTGAGTCTAATGGTTTAAAATAGAAATAATTATTATATCTGCACTTAACCCCCTGCAACACCCTTGGGGGTCAATTTCCTCCAAAACCCGATTTGTAGCGGGATATTTACTCCAGAAAGAAACATTTTCTACCAATTTTCAAGCAGCTAGGTCAGTAGCTTAAAAATGAAAATTATTTCTATTACGGTACCACTTAGAAGTCTGTTTTCACAAAACCTTCTTATAGCTGACTCTATTAAATAAATCTATTTATCAAATATAAAGACTGTGCGTCTAATAGTTTAAAATGGAAATAATTATCTGTAATGCCCCTTAAGTCCCGCAACGCCACTTGGGGGCAATTTTCGCGAAACCCATTTTGTAGCGTTACTCTACCCTATGAGAGGAATCTGCTTTACTAAGTTTCAAGAACTGTACGTCTAATAACTTAAAAATCGGAATTTATAACGCCCCTTAAACCCCCACCCCGCAACACCCCTTGGGGGTCAATTTCCCCAAACTGTTTTGTAGCGGATATTTACTCCATGAAAAACATTCCTACCAATTTTCAAGCAGGTAGGTCAAGTAGTTTAAAAACGAAAATATTTATTATTAGCCACTTATTCCCCTGAAACGCACTTAGAGGACTGTTTTTCACAAAACTTCTTATAGCTGATCTCTTACTCTATGAAAAAATCTATTTTTCAAATATAAAGACTGCGTTAATAGTTTAAAAATGGAAATAATTATCTATAACGCCCCTTAAGTCCCGCAACGCCACTTGGGGGAATTTCCATGAAACCATTTTGTAGCGTATCTCTACCCTATGAATGGAATCTGCTTACTAAGTGTTCAAGACTGTACGTCTAGTAACTTAAAAATCGGAATTTATAACGCCCTTAAACCCCCGCCCAGCAACACCCTTGTGGGTCAATTTTCCCAAAACCCATTTTGTAGCGGATATTTACTCCAGGAAAGAAACTTACGTACAATTTTCAAGCAGGTAGGTGAAGTAGTTTAAAAACGGATATATTTATCTATTATGCCCTTAATCCCCACAACGCCACTTAGAAGTCTGTTTTCACAAAACTGTTTTGTAATTGATCATTATTCTACGAAAGGAATCTATTTTATCAAATTTAAAGACAGTGCGTCAAATAGTTTAAAAATTGAAATAATTATCTATAACGCCCCCAAGCCCCTGCAACGCCACTTGGGGGTCTATTTTCACCAAACTCATTTTGTAGCGGATCTCTACTCTCTGAAAGGAATCTGCTTACCCAATTTCAAGATTGTACATCAAGTAGTTTAAACATGGAAGCAATTATTTATAACGCCTTGCATTTCGAATTTCGGAGAATCCGTTCTTAGCTGACGTCTACTCTATGAAAGGAACATGTCTACCAAATTTCAGTCTGTAGGTTGAATAGTTCTGGAGATATCGTGATTAGTCAGTCAGTGAGTGAGTCGATTTTCTCCTTTATATATATAGATTATTGAATATTTTGAAAACAAGCATATAAAATAGGCGAAAAGTTAATAAAAGCCATGTATTACAGCTGTAATATCTTGAAAATTTGATAGCAAATATCTTAAAGAAATTGATGACACTTTCTGATACCACCATCGTGTAAAGAATTGAAACAATGGCACATTTTTGAGAATAAGAATTTATATTTTGTTTAAAATCTTTTCCATGCAGTTTGATGAATCACCAGTTGTTGTTGGTTTGACCATTTTGATAAACTTTGTTCTTGATGTTGTAAATTCATTATTTTCTGAAAAGATATGCTGATATGCAAATTTCTTCCAGAATAAACTACTGAGACAAAAATATTTGAACTTATTAATAATTAATTATATGAATGGATACAAACTATGCACGGATTTATGTTTGCATATTTGTATAGATGGAACAAAATGTTACTGCGTTCTAATAACCACATCACAAACAATTTCAATTGCACTGGATATTAAACATTCTTGTTGCTGTTTTCATTGCTATGTGCTTGCGGTAAAACGAATACTGTATGCTTAATTAACATTTAAAATGAGAAACATAAATTTTATAAAATCAAGTAAGTTAAATTTCTGTCTATTTTTATTAGGTGGAGAGTTACCCATTTATCATAGAACCCTGCTTTTGCATTCAGAAGTCAGATTATTTTTTTATCAAACAAAGTCAATTATTTCTTGTTAAGTACAAAAAATTTTTAAAAAATAAAAATTAAAAACATTACACTGTTTACAAATTTCTTGACAATTATTTGGTTCAATGAAAACAAAATATTTTATCTGATTAGAATTTATTCATGGATTTAAGCTTTAGAGTTAACTTTCGCAGCTAGATAAATATAATTCTAACAATTTAAAAATAGCAATTATGATTACTCCAGATAAACAGCACCTTTCATAGGAAAGACGTAGAAATATTTCAATATAAAAAGTATTCAAGAGATTAAGAAATATTCAATACAAGGGGAGGGGGAGTTCTAATGTTCATCAAGCATAAGAGGAAAAAATGTATTTTCAGTCAGCTGAATTTACAGGCAATAAATTCAAATGTTGCTATCAGCTCCTAACTGCAACAGTTTCCCATTATTTGTAGTAAGGTTTCAAGTAGTAATCTAGCAAACTAAGTAACACATTGACAATAGCTTTTATTTATGTGTTATTACCAAAAGTATCAGCATGTGAAATTTGTACCTGGCTGACCAAAAAAGCAGTGCAAAATTCTAATTTATAGGAAAAATTAGTCAATTTTAAAATTTATGATCAATATAAATAAATTTTACAAAACTGTTGATTTAGAACAGTGGTGGCCAGCCAGTGGCACATGAGCCACAGCAGAGTTTGTGACAGTGGCATAACAATGTTAAGATTTATTGAAAAATTAAAAACAATTTTTTTTCAATTCTATTGAAATGCTGTTGTCTCAGACACACACCCCTCCTCTCAAAATTTATTTTAAATACACTTGATTGGATTTACAATAAAAAATTATCAGGTATAGAACAATCCTTTGTTGTTGTGTGTGTGGCTTCTAAGGAAAAATGCATTGCAAGATTTTGGAATTTGTGTGATCAGATTTCAGAGTAATTAAATTTAAGGATGCATGTGGCAAGTGTATCTTAGAATTTCCAGTTATAAATAATGTATGTTTAAATTAATTGTATGCTTTAAATTAAAAATGTCATTAAAATTCATTAATTTTAATATAAATAATGTTGAAATACAGTACATACTTCAACATTCTTTTTTTTTTTGTGTTCCTTGCACAGTTTTTCTTTTTTATGGGTAAGATACTAAAATAAATAATTTAAATTTACAAAAAGTTGTGAATAATTACTTATTTTAAATATATAGTGTTTATGAATTTAAAATTTGATTTATGTGGTTTATAAAGCATATTGAAAGATGGACCTCTATATCTCAAATTTTCGATGTAACGAACTTTTTTTCGGGATTTAGTGATTTCGTTAAATAGAGGTCGACTGTACATATATATATATACATACAGTAGAATGTTGTTTATCTGAACGTTTATTATCCAGAGCTCAAATATCCAGACCAAAGTCGGATACATTCTCGAACAGTGCAATGCTCAACATTTGTTTCATGTGAGGCCAAAAGTGACGGGAAAACTCAAGGTGAGGGATATTTGGGGAATTTCAGTTGTGAGATTTGGTAAACATTTGCATGGAATATTAGGTCAGTTTGTTTCCAAGTGAGGGGATGTATATGTGCTCTTTTGTTGATGTAGAAACCTGGATGGCATGCAATGCAGAAGACTGTGGATTTCAAATGTTAGATGATGAGGAGACTGACTTCTGTGCAAGAAGAATCCGACCCTATCAACCATGAAACGGATGAAGGCGAGGACAACAACAACAACAATGAAAGTAGCAAGGGTCCATCAAATGCTGACACGTTTCCTGCGTTTGAAATAGCTAAAGGTTGGTACGAACAACAATCAGAGTGCTGTCCTACTCAACTACTGCTGCTCAAGAGAATCAGATCTTGCAGCATAAAAACAAGGTGTACAATGGCACAGCAAAAAGTGATTATTTCCCACAATAAAGGTAAAATTGTGACATTTTGCACATATTTTGCTTTTTCTTCAAGCACGTTTCCCACATGTGATGATTTCATACTTGTATAGTGTCAGGTTTCATATACTGCATGGATCACATTCGGTTTTCCGAAGAATCGTGTATCCGAATGGTGTCCGGTCCCAATTGATTCGGATAAACGACGTTCTACTGTATTGTCATATGTAAAAATTCGTATTGGAATTAGGTTACACAAGCAATCTTCCATGCTAATCTTTCCTGAATATATTTATAAGAACAGAAAAAAAAAAACTTTAAAAAAATATTTAATGAAAACCTTTTGTGAAAAAGAAGCTTATCAATGTTATAATCTAGAAAACTCTTGCGATTTTCTGATGGCACTATTTGCAATGCAGGAAAGGTCCAGGGTAATCAAGTTTCAAGATAATTTGTTCACTTTTCAAAACCTATCCAATCAAAGTTAGAAGAATATGATGAAGTCCCTAATATACAGCTAACATCAAAGTGTCTTGGAGAGAAGAAAAAAATGTTCACAAATATATAATTCGAATAATTATAGATTTCAGAAGCATGAGAAGAATATTTTCCTGCACGCGTTTACGTATTTTATTGATAAAATTTTTATAAATTACTCAAAACTGGATTATATATACAATTTGTAATAAAACACTCAATAATATAATATTACTGTAGTAAATAAAGTAATATATTTAGTATTTGTTTTAAAAAAAAGAATGTTATGTATTAAAAAGATTAAACAAACATAATATCAAAGTATAATAACTGAAATAAATTTAAATTACCATAAATTTAAAAAAAACTGAATAAAAATTGAAACTTAATATAATTATTATAATTAATTTTAAGATGTTTTTGGATATATTAAAAGTTTTTCCATAATGTATAAAACAATTTTGGAATTAAATGAACTTTTCATCCTACATACTGATAATGGTTCATATGTCTCATCCCCAGTCTCTTCACAACCTTCTTCATTTTCTTCAAACATCTAAAAGGTGGGGAGATAATCAACACAACAAATTACCAGAAATACAAGATAATTAGAATTGAAAAATGGGTCTTGCTATAATTATTGTAACTTTGGAATTAAATTAAATTTTAATTCTACATACCAATGACATATTGGATGCCTCTTCCCCAATTTTTTCACCTTTTTTCTCATTTGCTTTGGACATCTAAAGGAAGGGGGAAAATAATCAAAGTAACAAATCATCAGAAATACAAGAAAAGAGGCATTAAAAAGTAGGTCCTTATTATTCAAGTAATATTTTTATAACCTGTTAAACAGTAATTTTTTTAAATTGTTGATTATTTATAATAGATCATAAAAAGCATAGCTGCCAACTTTTGAAAATGACAAAACAAAAAAATGTGGAATTGACCTTTCGAGAAAATTCTTAAAATAAAGGATAAATAGCATTTTGAATTTTATATAAACAGCATGATATACAAGTATTTTTAAAATACATAGAAAAGGAAATCATTTTCAAGAAATGATATTTCTTAATGAAATTACTTCGATGAGAAAAATACTCAAAGGAAATCTTTTGTATTGACCTGATTTAAAAAAACTTGTACACACAAAGATAAATTTAATGTTATACATATAGCAACAAACAAGAAAGGAATGAATTTATAGTTGCCTTTTGTATAAAATATGATAATATTATTCAATATTTATATTTTTAAAAAAATTACACATACAGAAGTTAACAATCAAGTGAGAAGATGACTTCAAGACTACAATCAAGAAATAACCATTGAGTACATGAATGCTCAAAAAATTTTGAAACTTTTTTACAGTGAAAACTTTGAAAGCTTCATATATAGTTAAATATATCTATGACCATTTCATGAACCTTTAAAGATAAAGAATTAGCCCCTTTTACAGATGCATATGTCATAATGACAACCCCCCCCCCCAGCCCTAAATGCATATTTTCCTCTCTTTCAGGCAGTTGCATAGCTAGGTACCCAAAGACCATGGTGCAAAAAGAAAATGAGGGCTCTATCTTGGTTGGATTTTATCAAATAAAAATATATGAATATTTTAAATATAACATCTGATCTTTATTGTACTCTTCAAAACATAGAAAAGCAAAGCTACACACTATCTACATGTATGTGTATGAGTTTTCTTGTGTGAGCTTAAGTGATCACCCTGGTTCGAATTGACGCCACGACAGACGTCTTACAGAACAGCTGTGAAGAGTTTAGGAACTGCCAGAAAGGGAAGATGAGGAATAACGTAATAGATAATAAAAAAGCAAACAATAACGAACAAGATTATAAATAATAACATAGGTATTAGGTAATAAAACTATCTAGATAAAAAATAAAAGATTCATCATATGAAGGTTGGACTTATACCTATTAATAATTAAGTTTAAAAGCTTGTCTTAGCTTTAGTTTTTGCAAAAGTTTCAATAATTTTTGTTAAATTCAAGTTTGATGCGACATTGTTTACAATTGATATCAGATATAAATGTCAGAGAGAGTCGAGCTTGTCCCACAAAAACAGTTTCTGAAATAATTTTTAATTTGCTAAATGACCTTTCAGCTGCTGCAGAAGTGATGGGAAATGTATAGAATAATAATGTTTCTGTGTAAATACTTCTTTGTTAGGTCACATTCTAGCACTCCATATTTGCTCATTATTTCCTTACACAATGGAGGAACAATCCATGCATGGGTTATTTTAGGAAGAACTAGGTGGTTAATATTAAGAAATTGAAGCGAAAAGTTTGGGCCTTTTGTATCAGATTACTTATTTTGGAATTCGTCTCAGTTTTGTAACAAAGTTGTTTTCATCTACCTCTAGTAAAAATGTTGGTCTTAGAAAATTAAATATTTGACACAATGCATTCCTACAAATAAAATGTTTACTTAATTGTACTAATATATTGTGTCTAATACCTTATTGAAAGTAGTAACTTTAAATATTTCTTCCCGGTTTCGAAATCGATGATCAAAAGCTAATTTATCAAAATGTTTTTTTAACATTCCTTTACATTTTTTCTTGAAAATGAGGACCTATACTATATTTCCATGGAGTTTCACTGTGCCTTTGAATGATTTGAAGTCGTTTCTCCTGCTAGTTTGATATCACAGGGCATCGCGCCAAGTTGTTGTTTATGTTCGCCAAGATGGGCGATAACGTTACAATATGGTTACCTTGATATTTTTATCGTCTGGCGATGTGGTTGCCATGGAGATAACGTATATTAGAAATAATTTTTATTGGTTCTGTTCCCGCGGTAATCCTATTAATTTCAGACGATTTTAATTCGATTTCTTTTAAAATTTAACCATTTTCATTGCAATCCGGAATCAAAATATATTACAGTGTTCTGTTTTATTTAATGCTATTTTCGAATATGGATATTTGTAATATCATTGGTGAGAACTAGAATATTTTTTTTAAAAGAATGAGTGTAATATTTTTAATTATTTCTATAAATCGTTTATTTTCAATTTATTTTACTTTTTAAATTTTTTTCCGTTTCTTGTTCGATGAAATTCGTTGAAGAAATTTGCAGTTTTTGGAACATAGCAAGCTTTCAATACTTTTTAGTTGCTATTCATTATCAATTTTAATATATATTATGTAATTATTTTATTAATAATATAAAAATACAATTATAATGAGCAATAATCATATAATATACGTTATTTGTAATAATTGTTATTTTATAAATATTATTACATATGTGTTATTATTATTATGTTATTTATTTACAATTAGTATTTTGTTGTTTTTTATAAGAATATTAAATGAGTATTCTTATATCTGTATGATTCTTATATTACAATAGGATTATTTTTTTTTATAAAATATATTAAATTATATTACGTGATTATTATTATATAAAATAATAAAAAGTAATACCATATGAATAGCTAATAATTATTACTATTTAGTATTATATGAATATTATATATAATTATTTCTATAACATTATATTACAAGATTATTGTATACTGCATAATATTACTATCAGTAAATATGATTTTTTTTATAATATTGATATTAATTATTTATTGATCTTGGTTAGTCTCAATCTATTGCTAAATTCTTCATTTGAAATCGATTTTAATGTATATCAAAACAGTTCTTTAAAATTATTTTCCTGACGAGTCTTACCGCTAAGCTGCCATCTTGAATTTCATCTCAACGGCATGCGCTGCTTGGCGTGATTCTTTATCACGCCAAACAGCGTTTGGCGCCGTGCCCTGTGATATCAAACTAGTTCCTCATTTCTTTCAATTTGCAACTTTTGTTTCTGCTAAAGCTCTACTTGCCTCATGCAAATCAATATCACACCTTTGTAAAATTTTGAATGCAAAAATTATGTCACGCAATACACTGTGCTAGAATTCGTAAAGCAACACAAAGAAATTTAGAATTTTTGTTTTAATAATCTCTGTTTCCCCACGCTCATCTTTATTAGGGCTCTTGAGAACTATTTCTGATAATGTTTTGATTATATAAAAAAAATTAAGTTAAGCTGTAGATATTGTATTGATCCTACTGTGGACCATCTGATCAGATTTAGTTTTTTTAAGAGTGATATCCTATGTGCCAGTGAATTATGACAGCAAAATCCAATGCTTAATGCTATTTCCAAAAAAGTTATACAAATCTTGAAATGTAGCAAAAAAATCTGTATTTCCACATAAGCACTAACTGCTTCATTTATCACCAAACTTAAGTTATGAGTGGCACAATGTACGTACTCGGCGTTTGGCTGAATATTCTTAATCAGTGTTTGTACACCATTATACATACTGCTCATCATAACCTCGACCCATACATTTTTTTAAGTCGATGTTTTTATCGATAAATAATGTAGTCACTTGGCTGACTAATTCTGTCGCACCTTGTTTGATAGCTGCAAAAAAGACTAAAAGCACTTATTTTACTTCTACATCAACTGACAGTCCATTTTCCAATCTAGTTATTACTGCATATCTCGCAACAATGCTTAGCCGATTTACATTTGATATGTCCTGTGTCATATCCATTATGATGGCAAAGAACGGTGACGCTCTAATTTGTTCAAACATATGTTTTTCAAGTTTAATCCCCAAGCACTCAATAAAAATTATCTTTGGGCATATCTAAAACTTGCTGCAATATTTGATCATATTGAGCGACAAACTCTACAAAGGGTAGAAACTTCCTGACTTAGGTTTGCTAGATATTCTCTGAAAACCTAAGAATTTTTTGATAGTGTAAGTATGATAACGAATAACCTTTGAAGAACCTTTCTCCAAAATGACACTTCTTAGTGAATTCCATTTTCATGTGCTTTGTTGACAGTAACGCTTTTTTTCCATCATTCATAAACAGCACAGGCTTCTATATGGCCATTCAAGAAACTGTGCTGTTTAATTCTCTCTGATACATGCCTCTGATCTCTAATCCCTGTACATCATACATAGTTCCTTTATGAAGCAAATAACCAAAAAGGTAGGTAGTACACAACATCCAGTATTTTGGAATAACACAGCGAAAAATGATTCACTAGTCCATATTTAAAAGTTGAAAAGTACAATTTTGAAAAACACCAGTTGTTCTGGTGGATGTCTTTTAGAAAAGGCTCTGAAGGCTGTAAAGGTCCTGTATCAATAATTTGACATTTGTCATCATCACTTAATTCATGAAGTTACCCAAGTCATAAAAAGAAGACTTATTGCTCACATTTTTTTAAAATGTAGAGATCGATGGTTCCTTCACTTTTATATGTTCCATGCAGATGTCGTCTTTGACATAATCAGTGGGGATCTTTAACTGCAATAACTGTTGAATTTAGTTCAGTAGGCTTCTCAAGCAATACTGCTTTGTGGTCAAACCATCTAGTTCACTATTAACAGAAATAATTGGACCAAAAATACTCGTAGAAGACTAAGAAATTTGTTAATTTTGAACAATTTTTGGTTACTATCTCCTCGGCATTGTTTCAGCTTAAACGCACCACTGGATTTCTTTTTTTTATCCATAATTTTAGTTTTCTAATTTATGCAAAACAATTTCTACATGCTCGAGAACTTACTGATGTTAAAAGAAAGAAGAAACATAATGCTATGCTACAAAACATCATTGGGCTATTTATTTATTTGGGAGAAATGAACTCACTCCACCAGAGTGTTTAAAGCTACAAAAGGATTCACCGAGATTGACAGGAAATGATACAAAAAATATGCATGAACAAGAAAATAAAATACAGTATTATAATAATTAATTTTAAAAACCCTGCAGAAGAGCAGATGAACAGGGATTAATTAGGATGAACAGGGATGAATTACAGATTTTTCTTAATTACTTATGTTTTAAACATGTTGAAAAAAATATAACAATTAAGAACAAAGAATTTTTTACAAATATTATGTGAAACAGTTTTATGGATTTAAATGAAAATTTCATGCAACCTACTAATGAATCAGAAGTCTCTTTCACAGTTTTTTCCCCCTCTACTTCAGACATCTAAAAAGAAAGAACAAGAAAATTATCAACACTGGAAACAATCAGAATCACAAGAAAATAGACATTAAAAACTTTTCTTGTTTATTCAAATAGTATCTTAAAACATTTCAAACCGTTTATTTTATTATTAATAATTACTTATAATAATAAAAAATAGTAAGAATATAAAAAGTGATGACCCAATATTTAATTTTTTTCCTGAACATCCAAGAAAGAAATTAAGCTGTATATAATATTTTCATTAAGTGAAATGTTTTGACTATCCTAATGAGTAGTAACTTGGGAAAAATGAAATGATGATGAATTACAGATTTTTCTAAATTACTTATGTTTTAAACATGTTGACAAAAATATAACAATTACGAACAAAGAAACTTTTCGGAATATTTTGTGGAACAGTTTCAAGGATTTAAATAAAAATTTCATGCAACCTACTATTGAATCAGAAGTCTCTTTCTCTGTTTTTCCCCCCTCTACTTCAGACATCTAAAAAGAAAGAACAAGAAAATGATCAGAATCACAAGAAAATAAGCATTAAAAACTTATATTGTTTATTCAAGTAGTATCTTAAAACATTTCAAACCGTTTACATTATTATTCATAATTACTTATAATAATAAAAAATAGTAAGAATATAAAAAGTGATGACCCAATATTTAATTTTTTTCCTGAACATTTAAGAAAGAAATTAAACTGTATATAATATTTTCATTAAGTGAAATATTTTGACTATCCTAGTGAGTAATAAATTGGGAAAAATTAAATGATGATGAATTACAGATTTTTCTAAATTACTTATGTTTTAAACATGTTGAAAAAATATAACAATTACAAACAAAGAATTTTTCCAAATATTATATGAAACAGTTTCATGGATTTAAATGAAAATTTCATGCAACCTACTAATGAATCAGAAGTCCCTTTCTCAGTCCCCCCCCCTCTACTTCAGACATCTAAAAAGAAAGAACAAGAAAATGATCAGAATCACAAGAAAATAAGCATTAAAAACTTATATTGTTTATTCAAGTAGTATCTTAAAACATTTCAAACCGTTTATTTTATTATTAATAATTACTTATAATAAAAAATAATAAGAATATAAAAAGTGATGACCCAATATTTAATTTTATTTCTGAACATTTAAGAAAGAAATTAAACTGTGCATAATATTTTCATCAAGTGAAATGTTTTGACTATCCTGATGAGTAATAACTTGGGAAAAATTAAATGATGATGAATTACAGATTTTTCTAAATTACTTATGTTTTAAACATGTTGACAAAAATATAACAATTACGAACAAAGAAACTTTTCGGAATATTTTGTGAAACAGTTTCAAGGATTTAAATAAAAATTTCATGCAACCTACTAATGAATCAGAAGTCTCTTTCTCAGTTTTTTTCCCTTCTACTTCAGACATCTAAAAAGAAAGAACAAGAAAATTATCAACACTGGAAACAACCAGAATCACAAGAAAATAGGCATTAAAAACTTATCTTGTTTATTCAAGTAGTATCTTAAAACATTTCAAACCGTTAATTTTATTATTAATAATTACTTATAATAGATTATAAGTGATATGACAAAATACATAATTCATAGACGTTTTGAAAAAGCAAGAAATTAAACTGCGTGATATTTTTCATTTAAAAAAATGCTTTGACTCTCATGGCAAGTGAACTTAATTGTGGTATCGGCCACTGGTCCGCCAAATTTTGAAAAATCGCCAACTTAGCGCGTTTTTAGGCTGCAACCCGATTTCTTCCTCACTGATACAAAACCACGAGTATTACCAGATTTGGAGCAATTATCAATTTGGCGAAAAAACACTTGGCGGGATAAGTGGCCGACTCGACAATTCAACCAAATTTACTTCTTGACAGACGATTTATTATAGAAAGTTATGTAAGATACAATTTCCAGAAAACTTCAATCTATACAAATCGGATTTTACAAGGATAGGTATATCATACAAAAACTATGTAACGTTCAATTCAAATATTAGTTCTACACTACAAACCCTTTATGAGGGATGAACACGAACACACAAAAACTCTTAACCGGTACGCCAGAGTAGTAAACATAACAAGAGAGAAATTGTCAATTCAGTTCAGCTCAAAACACTGTAATCGTGGAGTCTTTGAAAAGGCCTTATGCTTGGAACAATTTTGATGGATATATTACCGTCAAAGTATGAAACGCTGGCATTCTGCCAAGGTATTGAAAATAATGCCAGACGTTTTAGGAGAAAATATGAAGTATGAAAATTATGACATACAAATTTTGCGAGATGATCTTAATTCACTATAATACACTGGTATACAAAATTCAGAGAATTTTCAGATTTCGGCAATTATCTCTAAAACTACAGGACAAATTTTAATGAAATTTAGTATGTACGGCGATTGATGTAATTCAAAAAAATAACAACTAAGTTATAATACACAAAAAATAGACAATGGAACAAAGAAAATACTCATAGGGTGTATGGTTCCCTCTTTGTTGTGAATAATATAGCGAGGGACTTAGGGGTAGAAGCCCACGATGATCTAAGAAAGGTAGGAATTAAAGATAAAATTTTACAAAATAAGAATTATGATATGGAAACCATCAAAGCGGTGATGGAGGGAGTTTTAGAGGAAAATAAAGAAAGGGAATACAAAGGAAGGGAGGAAAAAGAGCGAGAAAGGCGAATTAGGGATCAAGAGTTTGAGGAGCGAAAACAAATTAGGGAATATGAGCTAGAACATTTAAGATTGTCTAATGCTACTGATAAGGTTAGTGTATCGTCTGCGGACTTAAAAGGGCAAGTGGTAAATAGACGTGTTAATTTAAAAGACTTGCTGCCTAAATTTGATGCCAAAAATGCCGATATTAATCTGTTTTTTGAAATTTTCGAGAGGCAAGCCAAAAAAGAAAAAGTAGCAGAAGATAGGTGGGTTTCACAGCTCATTCCTTTGCTTCCTGTGGAATCGACTGAATTGGTGGCAAAAGAACCACCTGAAAGAGGAGATGATTATCCTCACATTAAAAAATTACTTTTGAATAGATTCCAGCTAACTCCCGTAGCCCTTAGAGATAGATTTGAATCGCATCAGCGGAGACAAGGCACTTTATGGTCAGATTTAGTTTTTGATTTAAGGTCTTATTTGGAAAATTGTTTGGCCGGGATGGGAATTGAAGATATGAGTGGGTTGAAAGTATTATTAGTGACCAAGCAATTAAAAAAGAGAGCCCCCATTGAATTAGTGGATCACTTTATCGATTCGTGGGACGTTTTTAAAAACGCTACTGATCTAGCAGAAAAGTTAGATTATTTTGAAGCAGTAAAAAAAGTGCATAGGAAACAGAAAACGATAAAAGCAGGGGAGCATAAGCAATTTGAGATGCAACCTTTTGTGAGTAATAAGGTTAATCAGATTAGCGGGAAAAGCAAACAAGTTAACGTTCCAAATAAGGGATCACTTAGAAATGATGGATTTCAGGAAAATTCTCAAATTAAGGGAGATAATCAAAGAGAATGGGAGAGACCATTCGAAAGGAAAAAACCCATCATCTGTTATTTTTGCAACGAAGCTGGTCACATAAAGCCCTCTTGCCCTAGGCTTACAAAAAACAATTATGAAACGGTGGCGAACTTAAATGTAATCTCCGGGAATGAGGACCATTTCGAAAAATTTAAAGTTAAATTTGAAATAAATGGCGAAGAGCGTGTGTGTCTAAGAGAATCCGGTTTCTCCATAGATGTGTGCGCACGCAGTTGGATCAACGAAAACGATCTTTTGGGAGAATACGTTTGGCTCAACGTTGGATGACGTATGCCACTACCTACCGCTCGCGAAAATAAAAATTAAAACTAAGGGAGGAGAGTTTTACACGAAGGCAGCAATCAAGTCTAATAGCAACGCGGACGAACCTTATTTGTTGGGAAATCGTACAGCGGATTTTATTAAGTCAAGTGAAAAGGGTATGCAAATAATAAACGTGGTAGTAACTCGAAACGCCAGTAAAGAAATAGGTACAAATTTGCATATGGCGAACGGCTCTCCGATGGAAAACGCAGATCAAATTCCCCCTCCCGCAGTACACGTAGAAGAAATGTTAGAAATTCCTCAGTTTGATGGGATGAAGGAGGTTTGGCTAAGCCAATATAACTAGTTCCGACTTCTGGTCAGAGCAAGAGAAGTGCCCGGATCTCCAAGTGTTGTGGGAAAAAGCCAGACCAGGTGTAGGCGGGGAGTTTCAAATAATGAAAGGAAAATTAGTTAGGGTTACTAGAACTAAAAGAAGGGACTAAATACGACAATTATGTGTGTCTTTGAAATTCAGGCTCAAGATTAACCGGTTGAATCACGATGAAATTGAAGGACATCTGGGTGTCACAAAAACAAAAGATAGAGTTTTGCGTTATTTTTTTGGCCAAATATTTACAAAGATGTAGAGGATTTTGTCAAAACTTGTGAAGCTTGTCAGAGGGTGGGTGAACCTCGCTATAAATTAAAGGCTCCACTAAAATTAGTTCCGATTATCGGGGAGGTCTTTTCTAGAATCAACATAGACGCGGTAGGGCCACTCCCTCTTTCCACAAAAAGTAACCGATACTTGATTACTGCTATATGTGTAACTTCCAAGTATCCTGAGGCGATCCCAGTTGAAAACATTTCGTCCGTAAGTGTAATAGATGCCCTTTTGTTGATTTTCCCAAGAATAGGTTTCCCAAAGACGATTCAATCAGATCACGGCACTTCATTCACGAATGAGCTGACTGCGACTTTTGTTGACGAGTTCGAAATACGGGTGGTCCATTCATCTGTCAGGCACCCGCAGAGTAACGCAGTAGAAAGGGTTCATAGAACTATAAAATGCGTCTTAAAAGCCCTTTGCGCAGAATTGGGAGCAGGAGTGGTTTTGTCGCAGGGAATAAATGGAGAGGAACACCCTGTTTTATACCTAAAAAATTATTTCAAAGGTGGAAAGATATAGCACTGTAGAAAGGGAGTTAGCTGCGATCATATTCGGTTTAAAGTGACTCAAACATTATTTATATGGTCAGAGATTTATTATAGAAACAGATCACAACCCACTAAAATATCTAAACAAAATGGGGGATGGCAATCCGAGATTACAAAGATGGGCCTTAAGCTTGCAGCCATTTAATTTCGAAATCTGGCATAAACCAGGAAAACTCCATGGAAATGCCGATGGATTAAGTAGGTTGGAATGACGTGTTTCTTAGTTTCCTTCTTTTAATTTTTTTTTTGTGTGTGTGTGAGTGTATGTTTGTGTTGCAGGTGTATGATGTATATTGTTAGGTATCAAATCTTTTGAGCCTCTTGGTATACAAACTTCTTTTTAATTTTTTGGAAAGTTAACTGAAAAAAATTCTCGGAGGTTAATGATTTAGTTTTTATTTTTAGTTAAGCTTTGTGTATTGGCATTAATTACGCTGCCCTGGGTTATCTCACTGAATGCGCGACCTCCCGCAGTGATGCTTGTGACGATCAATATTATTTCCAAGTGTCCCATGAAAGGGACACTTGAAGGAGGGAGGCAGCTGTGATGTAGCCGCTTTCTTTTCCCTAATTGATGGGGGAAAATGGCCTAAATGGGTGGTCAAGATTTCTGACCTCTGTTCCCATGACCATTCCTTAGAATCCGGGAGTGGACATATTCCCCGGCCTGTGTGGAATTTCCGTTTCTCACGCATCCTTGGCGACGGCGGGACTAGAGGCGGTCACCGGACATTTGGGTCGGAAATTTTCCCACGTTTGAGGAGCCAACGAATAAGGGACAAAGGAAAGTCGAAAAGAGGAACCAGGAGCAACCTGGGCTTTAAAAGGCACGGCGTGAGATTTTGCAGTGAGAACCAGAGAGAACCGTTTAGAGGCCTCTCAAGCGATTTTGCGAGAAATACACGGCGCCTGCATCTACGATTATAGTCGACCAGCGAAGGACTTTGGCTTCTATTACCGATACAGAGAGAGAACCGTTCGGAGGTCCCTCTAGCTATAGACAGCGAGAGACACACTGCATTCTCCCCCACGATTATAGTTGACCAGCGAAGCCGAAGTATTTTGGCCCTTATTACCGATAAAAAATAGCGTCACAACCTAACGTGATTCTCATTAAAAGTTGGATGTTTGAGAGGAACTGATCTTTACTGTAAAAGAGACTGTGATCCCAATCTCGGAAAGAGTGTAAAAATATTCTAGTTAATCTTTCCTTTCCCTGTAATAAATTATTTTTATAAGCTGATTGAAGTCATTACAATATACAATACCTAAGCATTTTATAAAATGCCACATTTCAAACTTTGCCGGTAACATTTACGAAGCAATGGATATGTTGCTATGGCCTGAAGAATAAGGCTTTAAATACTACAACATGTCGTAGTAAAGCTTTAAGGTAGAACTCGTCCATATATATACACACACACTGCTGTTTGAAAAAATGCAACACCTTGAAATGCAACATCATTAGAATTAAAATAACTTTGCAGCAAATATCAATTATAGGATGTTACGTAAAAAAGTAAAGTTTCAGAGCCACCGCGCATGCCACGCATGCGCAGCGCCCTCTGAAGTGATGCGGAAAGCGTATAAATAGAGGGCTGTCGCGGGACGTTTGAAAATAGTTAATCATTATTGTTAGTTGCGAATGTTTACTGAGCCTAAGTATGGCTCCACGACAAAATAAGGAGAATTTTCAACAACTTACGGAGTTTGAACGGGGGAGGATTATCGGCCTTCGAGAAGGAGGATTTCCCTATCGCGCAATAGGAACTCGTGTGCAACGTAACAGTTCCACACATGCGATTTGGAAGCAGTGGACCCACGAGCACCGAACAACTCGAAAAAAATGGACAAAGGAAGGTAACATCAGCGCGCGACGATCGACACCTGCTTCGCATGGCGGTGAATGATCTTACAGCTTCATCCAGGCAGTTGGCAGCACGTTGGTCTACTGTTACAGGTGTATTAATGTCGGCTTCTTCAATTCGTCGACGTCTGCTGCAACGTGGATTACGTGCAAGGGTGCCTTTATACAGGATCCCCCGCCCGGCAAACCATCGACGGCTGCGTTTACAATGGGCTCATCAGCACAGAGCCAGGTAAGATGATTGGCACCAAGTTGTCTTTTCAGATGAATTACGCTTCAATTTGTGAGACCATGATGGCCGATTTCGTGCTTGACGCTATGACAGTGAACGTTGCCTTCCAGAGTGCGTTATCGAACGACATAGACCAAACAACCGTAGTTATGGTTTAAGGTGCGATTTCGTATCATGGACGATCCAATTTGTTACGAATTGAGGGTAATCTCAATCAACAGGTACGTCCGCGAAATGCTACAGACCGAAGTCGTTCCCTTCCTTCAAGGGATCCCTGGAACTATCTTTCAGCAGGATAATGCACGTTCACATGTTGCGAAGACTGTTCGAGACTTCTGTGTTCAGCCCAACACATGCAACTTCTTCCTTGGCATGCTTATTCACTGGATATGTCGAATATTGAGTAAGTGTGGGATTTGGTTGGTCGGCGTCTCGCTCGTGATCCGCGTTCTGCAGCCTCAAAAGACGAACTTTTACTGCGCGTACAAGCAATATAGAATTCTCTACCACAAGGAGAAATCCAAAATCTGTTTGACTCTATGCCACGTCGTATAGCAACACTTATTGCAGCGCCTGGTGGCCATACCAAACAGTGGCGGCGCGAGACCTGAACTTAATGTGGGCAAGATACATTTTGCGAGGCCCTCTGGTGACTTAATAAAAGGGTTCATAAAATAAAAAAAACAATTTTTATTCATAAAGAAAAAACCATACTTTTTACTCATATTTCTTTAGCACATTAAACAATAATGAAAAAAAAGAAAGAAAGAATTAAAGAAACAAATTTTCTACGTTTAGTTTTGCTGAAATCCTTAATGATAGGTTCGTAATTTATCTTAGATGCTATATCTGCTTCAATAGATAAAACTGCCAAAGCTGAAAGCTTTTCCTGACCCATTGTATTTCTTACGTAATTTTTTTTTATCAGTTTTGATTTTGACAAGTTTCTTTCAACAGAAGCGGTACTTACAGATATTGTTCACAAAACTCAAAAGACGATGTAAATATTTGGGAAAGCTTCTCTCAAATCGTTCTCTATGACATATTGGAGGAGATGTTTCACTTTGTAAAGGTGTTGGGTAAATTTGGGATCATATTTTGTAATTCTTCATGTAATTCGTAAGGTGTTGGAAGTCCATGCTCTCATCTACTTGCAGGACTGTGAGTAAATCTTGACAGTTTTTCAGTATTTGCTCTTTTGGAATATTTGTTAACTTGTTTAAGTTATAGAGAAAACCAAAATTTTCAGAATGTTCATTTAAAGATATAAATCTTGAATCCATATTGCTTATTACTGAATCAATTATGGCATTAAAACTTCTGTTTCATACTGGCTTTTGACAGACTCTGTAGGTTGATCTCCGCTTTCATAATCAAACATTCTTTTCTTTTTTGGGTACCCTTTTATTTTTCAAATCTTTTGGCAAATTATAACTGCTTTTCTCAAACTTACGAGCGTCAGACAAGTATTTTCCGTATCCAGTTTGTCGATACTCTTTGATCCAGCTACAAAATGTACGCAAATGTTCAAGGGTAATGCAATACTCTTTTTTGGGGGGAGGGGGGCTTGTACAATACCATAATTTGCTTATGGTATTGACACGCGTTATAACATGTAATGATACGATAAATTCCAAACTCAACGCTTCATTTAAAACAGAATCGCAATCACTGAGAGTGTCGGATCGTTCCGTTTTGATTTTTAAGTTTTCTATGCATTCAACAATATCATCAAATTGTAAAAATGTGACCTTCACAGCCTCGAT